>JAKWBJ010000092.1:445000-487963 GCA_023159175.1 Wohlfahrtia magnifica | reverse complement strand
AATTTAATGCACGTAAGACTCAATGTTGTTTTTAACACACAGGCGTGGTGGTGTGCTGTCATCTGTGTCAATGGGTAATGTGGATATTGAGGAATCAGATGCTCTTGATGTTCTGGGCATGAGAATTCACTGTGACGTTCGTTGGAATGATCATATATTTCAAGTGAAAGAAGCATTCAAGTGAATTGGTTTTTTGAGACGGTGCAAGAATTACTTCACTGCATCTGATCTCCTTAATATTTACAAGACCTATATTCGACCCAAAATGGAATACAACTCTCATGTATGGGCCGGTGCTTCAAAGTCTATTTTGGAGCTTCTCGACCGGGTACAGGGAGGGCGAAGATGCTCATCAATGACGGTAGGGTAGCCAACTCTATCGATTCATTGGAGCACCGTCGCAATGTGGCGTATGTTTCATTTTTCTATCGGTACTATAACGGAATGTGTTCTAACGAAATTAAGGAATAAATTCCTAAAAATCATATATTTTTACGTAGTACTCGTATTTATCGCAGAGCGCATCCCTTTGTATTTGATTGTCCAGTAAATCGCACAACGCATTATAGGGAGAATTCGTTCTTCAGTCGCACTGTTCGGTTGTGGAATAATCTTCCAGCGAAAGTATTTCCTGCCACTTACGACATGAGTAACTACAAATCTAACGTTCATAAATACTACTCCCTCTGTCCTCCTTCCAATAACCTATTTTCCTAGTACCAGCACAATGCACTGCATGAGTAGGGGCCATCCCCTGGTTGCTGGTCTTATATAAAAAAAAACCTTTTTACGAAAATATAGCATTAGTAACCATGAAACGTTAAAAAATGCGCTTATTCGTACATGGGCCGAAATAACACCCCCTATTACAGAAAATTTGATGAAAATTCGGTTTAATACAGATGATTTCCAATGCGAAATACCTGACATAGTACAAACAGCCGATAAAGTGCGAAAGGCATATAACAGAAATTAATACTGAATGGTCTCACGATGGCATTCTGAAATTAATAAATGTTGTTGAAGTACGACCAACTCTTTGGGACATCAGTTCTCCATAATATAAATTGCCAAAAATACCTGCTTGACAAAAAAAAATGCTGATTTTATAGCAATGCAAAGCTAAGTGGCCAAATCTGAGAGTGACGATTAAAACAAATTTAAGCCAAAGTAAGAGACAGACGTTGTTTGGAAATATTTTAATGCAATGCTGTTTCTAGACGTGAATGAAACGTCTCAAACTAGTAAATCAACTTCATCAATAACTTGTAAACTAATGATTTTTATTTTATTTGATTTGTTAACTGAATTTGTTTTATTTTAACTTGTTAACGGCCTGACGAAGACTCGAATTCACCAGTAAGAGAATGTGAACCAACATTACCAAAACGTGCTAGAAAAATACTGCCGTCACAATCATTAACGTCTGGTTCTGATGTATTCAATGAAATGGAGCAAAGGCGATCTGTAAAATGGCAGAAAAACCACAATCAAAGAAAGACCAGGAAAGAAAGCTGACACGTGCTGACACGTAATGGATAAATCTGAAAATTCTACTAAATAAAGTTTAAATAAAGCTAAAATATAATAGAGGCATTCGTTTAATCTGTTAAATGTCTTTTACTTTTTAAGCTTTTGTATTAGTTTAATAATCCCGATATGGATTGTGGTAGGATAGATTAGGTTAGGAGGGTGTGGTAGCCTCGCAAAAAAACAAGTCATACTTGAGCATGCATAGCGGCCCTTTTGAGAGTACATAACGCGTTGTCCTCGTTCCTTTCACCAGAATCCTGGTGATCAAACAGAGGCACCGCACAGAAGCACTTCCATAGATTAGATAGAAAATTTTAATTTTATTAAAATTATTATTTTATACACATACATTACTTTGAAATAATACTTTTTATGATAGCCATTCCACAGATATAGTTTCTACAATATAGACGCTATCAAATGTCATAGTTCGGAAGTCTTTATGGGAAATCATGTTATTTTTCTTTAATTTGGATTAATTATGAATAATCTTTCTACCTGCTTAATCTTATTGACCGTATAGAAATGTAGACAACTTTTGCTTCAAACAATTAACAGTTTGAAATCCATTTAAATATACATACGTATTATTTTCAGCCTTAATACATGATGTACCCACAATAATAGGCTACAATACGCCGAAAGATAGAAAATTGCTATTTACTATAGTCGAATCTGCTCTTTTGCATACAATCTGTAAATACCTCAATTTTAATACATAATAAAAAATATTTAAACTTAACAGTGCATATTGTATTAATAAATTCTAATAATTAGTCATTAACATGAACTGCATTCAAATAGTAGCATCATCTATTAAAGAATTAAAACAGTCTACGCTAAACGGCTCTTAGAAACTCATATAACCGTAGGTTGTTTTATAAGTGCTGCACCGCCATTGAATGTGGAAATTACTCGGGTATTAAATGTGGCCCACCACTTTAGTGGAGAAGGTTCTTATGATATGGCCGAAGATAATATTTATGAAATAATCAATGCAACTGAAGATAACAATGAGGAGTTAGTTGTATTAGCAACTGAGTCTTCAACTTCTGCACTTGAAAATTATTTGGAGAAAGATTCCTATGAAACAGCTCCATTCGTTACCTTAAACCACATACCAAAGGGCTTAAATTTGGCTGAGAAAATGAAATCTTCTTTTAAAAAATGATCCGTCGATAGAGAGGTTCAGCAAATTCAAAAGGCAACTAGATATATTTTTAACGGCGTATTATGAAATCAAAAAGAACTATAAAAAGCAAACAAAAGCCTCATAACAGATTTCACATTAGTAAAACCAGTAGATGAACCGCAAAATAAACAACAATGAAGTTTTTGAATGAAAAATATTTGTTTTCTGATTTTTTTAATTTTGTTTTTTTACTAAAGTTTGAATTTTAATATACAATAATAATAATAAAATTTGAAATATAAGCATGTACATCTTTAATTGAATATTTTATTTTGAAAAGAAATATTTTAGCAATATAACCCCCAAATTTATATAAAAGCTAAGTCTTCTATAACGCGGAATTTTCCTGGAATTTAACTACCGCATTATACGATATATTATACCTGTGTTTATACCAATTTTCCTTCATATGTTTGTACTTAACCCTAGAAGTAGATTTTAAAAATTTTTGGTTTGTGAATAAAGATCAAAACATACATTACGGAATCTATTTCACTATTTCGATTGGAACTGAATTATGTGACATGCCTATTTATAGAAGTTCTATAGCATGTTTTCTACAAGCAGAAAGGAACTATGCAAACAAGTACGTATGCAAATAAGTTTCTGCTCTGACTTTATTTTATTATAATAATGAACACTAAAAAGAATAATTTGAAGTGTTGCTATTCAAAATATATAGAGATAATTATTTAAGGCCATTTTCTGGAAAATTAATTTATAAGTAACTGTAATAAAATATAATTGCATATTAATAATTAAAAGCTGAATGATTTTTGAAAAAGCCTTTAATAAAAAACCCCAAATAAATAGTTATTCCGCATTTAAAGTTCTTAAAAAATGTAAACTCGTTAAAGCTACCTGAGTTCTCAATAAATGGTTAATTCAAAAACTACATGCAATAAAACGCATGTAAATTGAAAAATCTACCTGCGAAAAAAATAGCCGCTCATAATTTTAATTGTTTATTATTGTTTCGGTTTATTGAAGTTGCAAAGTATTTGCTTATTATTAGTATTTTTTTAATAGCGTTGATATATTTCAGGAGTAATTGCTGTTACAATATTAACCAAATATACTTCTAACGTTATTTTTGTTAAAATTTTAATGTTTGTAAATACATATATATTTCATTGTCAGCAGTTTTTGCTGCTGCTGCCTTCAAAATACACTGGTCTACAAAAAACAAAAAATTTTCTCGCCTTTAACTATAACTATATAGAATATACGGATTCTGATGCGCTGAGTTCAAATCCGTTTTCAGTTTTTTCCCATCGGGCTCAAATTATTTTATGGGCGTGGCAAATTTATCGTTCAAAATATGATGGTTATGTTAATATATTTCATCATAACTTGAAAACGACTCGACCGATTTTCATGCAAGTACCACCAAAAGTTTAGGAACAAAATTTCCTATGAATTACCTGAACAAAATTTTGTTTCGGAGTTATTCACAACTTAGCTGCGAAAAAAAAATTCGAGCAAAATTAGAGCAATTTCTCTTATTTTTTTTTAAAGTCGTTTTAGATGTTAAACACTTAAATTAAAGCTTAAAATAAAATAAGCTATAAATCATGAAAATTGGTTAGCTATTGCTGATTTTATTCAAAAGTAAATGAGGTACCTAACTTTGACCAAAATTAGAGAAAAAATGTTTTCTTGCTAAATTAAAAGAATTTTTTTTTTTTATTTCCAAAAAGCTATGTGCTTCGAGCATATGTTATAATTAAACAGAGATATAGTTTAGCAACGAAACTTTTATTTTTTACATTTAAGTTTTTAAACATAACAATTAAATAAATAAGTATTTATATACGTAATTACATTCATAAATTATCAGTCTTATATTTAAAAACCAATAAATAAGTTTTATTAGTAAAATTTATCAAAAGTTTTATTAAAATAAATTTAACCAGTTATAAATCCGTAATGTACTTAACCCAAACTCAAAGATCTAAACACCAAAATGATTTAAAAAAATATCTTACCAATTTAAATGGTGAATCTAATGGTGAAAATAATAAGTTATTGTATGAACAGTTGTTCAGACCAGTTAAAATAATACCCTGATATTTAAATCTACCTAATTCAAGTTAAATTAATATTTAGTTTAGAACAGTTTGAACTTTAAAAGAATTTCGTGGATAAAATACCAAAGGAAATGTTTTCGTTGGTAACGCAACACACGCAGGAACAGTTTTAATCGTTGATATATCCTTAGAACTGACATCGTATTGTTGCATAATATTTGCAAGTAAAATAAATCCAAAACCACGAACTAAATTTTGACCTATACAGGTACGTTTACCGATGCTGAAAGGTAAAAAGTGAGGTATATTCTTTTTCAGCTGAAACTTTTTGCGATGCCAATGGGTTTCATTATGTAGAGTTTGTGAGTTCGTAACAGGTTTCAGAAATGAGTTTTCTGACGATGATGAACACATTGCTACTGATTCCTTATCATATTCTATGCCAGAGTCTGACCCTTCAGAGTTACGTCTTTTGGCATTTACATATACTACGTCCTTATTACTAATTTTAATGTTTTTCTGAGAAATTTCTTTATTTGGGAACGAAAACTCATTGACTGTTTCTAAAAACCTTTGAGGTTGAAAAAATTGCGGCTCATGCCAATATTGCGGACTTGTATTTAGCTTGTAGTTATTTATGAACACCACTGTACCCTCGGAAACCCCGTAACCAGCAATAACTGCATTCTCAGTAGCCACATGTGGTACAATGGGGGAAGAAGTATAACGAAGAACTTCAAAAATTGTGGCCATCGTATACGGCATATTTTCCATATCATACAAATTAATATTTCTTTGACCTCTGTTAGATATTGTATCCACCTCAATTTGTATTCGTTTGCCAATGCTTGGGTCTTTTGCTATATAGGCCAATGACATCATTACTAAATTTCCGACAGCTGAATGGCCTCCAATGAAGTCCTCAAGCATATATATTATAGTATCTCGTGAAACATTTTCATCCTCAACTAAGCTTTTCAAAAGGGCATCTGTGAAATCCCTTTCTGGTTCCTCCAAGTCAATGTTTTGTTCCCGATAATTAATAATACGATCCAGTATAAACTTTCGTATAGTTGAAGACCAGCTAACGATAGTATTCGTGTGTCTTTTGTAGAAAGGTGCTAACCAAGGCAAAAAGTCTAGGGCATATCCCTGATTGATTTCCCAAAATATTTCATCGAAATTTTTCACAACTATTTGGAAATCAGTGTCATCATAATCGAAGCGTGTTGAGCACATGTATTGTGTAAACATATTAGCGCACGTCTGTTGGATTAATTGCTTAATTTCAAATTCCTCGCCTGGGATCACTCTCTCTTTCATTTTCTCCATTAATTCTCTAACTTCAATACAACCAACGTTCGACATTTTTGAAAAGTACGACGAGGAGCTTCTAGGCGAACAATGCCGACGTGCGAGATTTCGCCGCTTTTGTTGCAGAGCAGACCAATCACATAATGCTAAGGCTAAAAACACAAATTCAAAAATTACATTAAAATTAATTTTAGTACATTAAAATGTAGTAAGACTTACAATTATTACGATTTCCTCCAAATAATTTGTGGTAACGTAAAAAATCCGGCCGTCCTCCAAAAAATTTTCCATTTTGGTTTAATACTTCACGGATCAAATCAAGATTGTTAACAATAAGGCAACGTCTAGATCCAAGAGTTAGTGAATAAATATCGCCGAGTTCTTTTGACAACTCTGTAAATCCTTCAAATGGTACTCTAAATTTCGATAACAACAACAAATTTCCAATAATAGGCCACGGCTTAGGACCAGGCGCTTGCTTAAATTCTTTAACTATAATTTTGTTGTTCTTGTCAAAACCTTCTAAAATCCGAATTTTTCGCACACAATTATATAACACACGAACATAATGTCCCAAGGCAAAGGCTAGTAAAATAATTATCAGTACAATAGTTATCGATAACATATTACTTTTATTATTGCTCTTATTTTGATATATATCTTCTTTTATATGCACAAGATTTAAATGTTTATATATGTATGTAAGTATTTTTTGTGTTTTTTTTTTTTTATTTTATATTTGACGATGTTTTGATTTGATTTTTCTGAAGTACTATTACGGAAAGCGAAAATTCTTAACTGAGCCTATATGGTTCTCTTCTCAAGCTTTTATATATGCTTGTTAGTATGCGAAACTTGATATACATATGTAGAATAAATGTATGTACGCAAATACAATAACGAATCGAAAATTCATTGTCTTTTTTTATTTTTTGATTTAAGAATTTATTTATCGATGAAACATATGTATGTACATATGTACATGATGAAACGGAATGAGTAATAATTTCTTTAAATTATAATATTTAGCCTGCCCATCTATGCCAATCGAGTTAGTTTCACATGAATCTCTTAAAATGATGACATATAATTTGTAATTGTGAAAAACTATTTACGGGATAACGAGTCTTCTATCACGCAAACAATCTTATTGTATGCTAATAACTGAAACACTATGTGTACCAGTTTATTTCTTACACTTGCGGTAAAAACTAAATAAATCAATTGAATATATTCTAAATTTATATTATCCCTTAGAAGAGTTTAACACATATATTCGAGTACAATATTTAACGTTTTAAAATAGACGACAAAGAAACACTTTATATGTATCGTCGTCTTAGCCTCACTTCCTGAGTCAGTCGATATAAGCGCATACGTAATTGAGTTATCTACATATTTATAAAATCAATAAATTAGCATTTAAAAGTATTCTGCAGGAAGGCAAGTTTTTGTTGATATGTATGTATGTAAGTATGTACAATGTATGTGTTTTTATAAATCTTTTTGTAAACTGCTAGGTGCTATGTAGATTTAGAGAAAGGGTAAACATAGTCACTGGCATTTTTTTTTTTTTTTGTTTGTTTAATGAACACATATTTTTGAAGTAAAATCGACATTTATATTTATAAAGATTTTGTAATCTACATATGTATGTAGACTTGAAAATTCTAGTTTAGTTTCGTCTTAAATTAGTACATAATATTTTCGAAAAATCTTTGATTTCTACTCAATGTGACTACTAATTCTTGATATTATTTACCTTGGCCTCGTATATAAGCCAGGTTTAAAGACACTTTGCCCTATTAAAAATCATATGTTATTACGCAATCGTATGATTACGTTATAGTATTCTTGCCTCTAAAGCAGAGTCGCTTATCCATATTGTTCAGATTACGAAGTTTTTTGGCTGTTTTTTTATTCTATTCGTGAATAATACAATAAGGGCCGCTAAAAGAGAAAAAATTCCTACCAAAAAAGTTCTTGAAATTTAACAAAATCAACTATACCGCTAACATTTATTACTACTTTGTTTACTTTGTTTATATTATTTCAAATGGCAACCATATGTACAAAAAATATGTGTGTGCGCCACAATTTTAAAACAGTGTCTTGCTTATTGCAGAAGAAGAAGGACTGTGTTGCATGCTTTAGTGTTTTTTTAATTCACGTGATTTAGACGAGAGTTAAAATTTTGCTTATTACACTTTCTTTACAGGACTTTGAAAAAAATTATTTAATAAGTAATCCCACATACTTGAGTGGGAAACGCTTTTTTTATTTTCTATCAATATATTTAATGAAAGGGAATGCCTTGTATGTTATCAAAAAATGTCGTCCTTTTGAAGATGGAAATTTTTTTAAAGAACAGTGGCACGTTAGACTGATGGTATATGGCTATTTATGCAATGCGAAACGACAGAACGTATAAAAATGCTAAATACTTGTCCGTGTGTTTTAATGAAAGTATAGACATATCCGATACTAGTCAAAGATTATTTGCTTAAGAGGAGAAATCTTCAAATGCCTAAGAGGAGGTCACAACGCACTTTCTCGAAGTAAGCTAATAGCGTTTCTAAAAGAAATAGATGCAGACTATGGTGACGTGTTAATGTTTACGGAGGTTAGATGGTTAAGTCGATTAAAATGTTTAGAGCGTCTTTTCAATCTTCGATCGGAGTTAGAACTTTTTTTTCCAAACACAGGATTGTAGCAAATATGCAGACATTTTAAATGTTTTAAACTGCCCTAATTTTCTCTACGACTTAGCCTTCCTTGCTGACATAATTCATCACATTAATAGTTTAAACCTTGTATTACAAGACAAAGTAAAAAATATGACAGAACTTATGCATGCAATAAATGAGTTTTCAAGATAATTTCCATTTTGAAAAATCAATTTCAATGCCAAGATTTTTCCAATTTTCCAAAAATTTAAATAATTTTTACACGATTTCCAAATGTAGAAATTTAGAAAAAATAAAAAAAATAAATAAATTTACTTTTGGAATACTTTCAAGGTAGATTTGAAGATTCCTTGAGCTTGCAATGGATTATAAACATATTTTTAATAATCCTTTAACGTGTTCGTTAGAAAATCTACAACATAATATAGAAGAGGAATTGACACTGATGAGACAAGATTTATTTACTTCAATGGAAATGGGTGTCAACTTTTGGAAAAATGTTTGCCCCAAAAAATATCCGATTGTTAGGTTGTTATTTAATATGAAGCCTTTTTTAAATGTTTGGCACCACATATATCAGCGAGTCTGCATCTTCATCAATGTCGCAGAAAAAAAGCAAATCCAGAAACAAGCTAACAGACAGCCATATTGAGACATTGCTAGAAATCAAATGCTATCAGAAGGAAATTGATATTGATAGTTGTTGGATTTTATCAAATACAAGAAAAATGATTTAACTTCACCTACTGTTCTTTAAATGAATCTAATTTTTTGTTAAAATATTTTCGTAAATTAAAAGTTCTACACTCTATTTCTTTTTTATATTAACATATTATCCAAAAGAGAGATACAATTGATTTTTTTTTTTTTGTAAAAAAACATACAGCTTTAGAAGTACCAGTGCAATATATCCATTCACATAGAATAGAAAATCAATAAAGCATTTATTTTACAGTACTTTATTAAAAAGCTAATCAGATATGTAAATCGGACTTTGTTTGTGCAAAATATTTTAATATATGACAGTAAGTACTAATTTAAAAAATCAAGATTCGGATTTATCCACACTTTCATAAAAACACATGGAAAAGTATCTAGATTTTTTTATTCCTTTTGTATTCCATTGCATATACTTACATATTTTTTGTTTGGCAGATGTACATATTATTTTTAAAACTATTTTTTATTTATAATGCAAAAAAACAAGTCTTTTAAGAAAGAATTAATCTAAAACTTAATTTTTCTTTCAGTGTGGTTTTTCCATTTTAAGTGTGGCTGTCATTTTGAGCGACACTGCTCTAAAGATAATAATCTTACAAAAATTGATTTTGCGTCAGAAATAACAATAACAATTGCACCAATGATTAGAAACGAAACATTTTACTGTTTAAAAAAGACGAGTCAATGTAAAACTGAAAATATTTTTTTGACGCAGACGTTGTGCCTCTAGTTGACTATGGGCGTGAGTGTACATGTACATTTCAGACTTAGACTTATATTACATGTAACATACTCCTTGGTAGTCTCAAAGAAATACGAGCTCCAAGCTATAATTCGATGTTTCAGATTTTAATCGGAGAATCATTAAGTGTTCATAGTATGTATGTATTCGCTCACGAAAAACGAGATTTCTAAATGATAAATTGTCATAAAATTTTTTTTTTTTTTTTAATTTGGGAAATAGAAGTATTAAGGAGTTACAAGCTGTCAGTTAAAAATATAAAATGTTATTGGATTAAAAGGGTTTACAAAAATAATGGTTAAGTTAGGTCAATGGAAGACTCCACTCAGAGAGTCGGGGATATACAGGAGAATAACACCTTAGTCCGTGAATACCGCAACGTGAACAAGTTTCAAAAAACTGAATATAAATTCTGTCGATGCATTTTCTCTACTTCACCAGAATGGTTGTTCGTTAAGATAAAATTTTTCCAATTTTCATTTTATTTACTGAGACGTGGCTTAATAGTTCGTATCTTAATTCTGAAGTACCATGCCAGAAATATAACATTTTTCGGCGTAATTGGTGTGGCCTCGGATTGAACCGACGACTTCTTGGTTGGAAGGTGGGTTCTTACCTAACATACCACAGTGACACACATACTATTAAATACGTGGTGCACTTTGTTTTTTATAGCCTCCGCACACCATTTTGGCATAGTTTTTATGATATTTGTTAAAATTATTATTAGTATTGATTGCCACTTTAATTTTAAGCTCTCCATCAGCTTCTGCTTTTTCTTAAAACGACGTGGTCCAGCTTTGCTACTTTTCGAATTATTCGAAAACTGGTTTTTGAAAAAAGTCGAATAATCGATCTTCCTACACAATTAATATTTTGTCATCTGAATTTATCTAATGCACCTATCGTTTGATTTAGTCTACAATGAAATTTATTCTTAAATGGCATCATGTATTCCAAAACAAATATAAAAATCCCGTCTCGGCCCCTTGGAACAATAAAGTACTGAGTGGAGTTAAAAACAAAAACAACAAATGTTATAAAAAATATATATATATATATTTTTTTATTGAAATGTAATTTAAGTTCATATACAAGTATATACATTTTATTACATCTAGTCTTAACTAACAAGTAATATTTTCCTATTACATAAAATTCATTGTAAATCAACGTTTACTGTGATTTGGTTGCACAATATGGCAGCCTTCGAGTTTAAGTGATTCTGTAGTCTGTTTTGGCGTTTTGATGCGAATAGTTGTATCACTTTTGAATCCTTCACGACACCAAGATTTTTTTGTGTAAATCATTATTCCTGATATAATAGGGCGCATTTACCATGTTCCTTAGTATTTTATTTTGACATCGTTGAACCATTTGAGCTTCGCATCTAGCGTCATACTAAGATATTTAGCGTGGTTGGCATATGGGATTGTAGAGTTTGATACTCTAGTGGACCTAAATTGCATAGATTTATAGGTGAAGTCAAAATGGACTGACTTGCTTTCATTTAATTTTATTTTCCATTTTTTTCCATTCTATGGATGATTGCAGCTTTGTACATGACTCTATTTCGTTATCGCCAAGTGATAGAATACAAATATCATCAGCAAACGTTGCCATTTTGTTGTTGTTATCTAAGGTTGGTATATCTGCTGATACAACGGATACAAGAGAGGACCGAGTATACTGCCTTGTGGCACACCTGCACAAATTGTTCTCATATCGAAGGTAGTCATTTCTCTATTTAACTCTAAAATACAGATCTTCTATGTAGGATTCTAACAACTGAATATATTGTACAGGTAGCTGTGTTTCTAGCTTGTAATGTAGACCTTTGTGCCATACCTTATCAAAGGCTTGCGCAACTTATAAAAATATAGCTGAGCATACTTTTCTCTGTTCAAGAGCTTCCTCTATTCTGTGTGTAATTCGGTGGACTTGATCAATCGTAGAATGTTTTTCTCTAAAATCGAATTGATGTAAAGTATAAGTTGATTTCGTAAAATTATTTCCTTCAATCTTTTATACAAAAGTTTTTCAAAAAGAGTTCCCAATGTAGGAAGCAAGGCAATACCACGATAAGATGTGACTGCATTGAAATTTTTACCGGGCTTATTTTATCATTATTAAATAAGAAACTTTCCAAAATAATGGAACGTATTTAAAGTTTAAACATGCATTCATAATGGTGTTAATAATAATGATGGCTTTAATGGGAAGATTCTGAAGATCTTCGGCACTTATTAAGTCGAAACCAGGACTTTTACCCGACTTTAAATTTGATATTTCTTCAATGGTTTCTGGTATTGAAAACGGTTGAATATCTTCAGATTCTTGGACAGTACCATGCATATTAAAATCTTCCATATTATAGGAAAGAAACGTGTTATATATGTAAGTGCTTTGCAAGCAGCTCAGTTTTTTCAGCATCACTTTTTGTCTATGACTCACTTCAATGTTTTATTGGCGGATTATGCAAAATGGGACGTTTTAGACAGGCTGTTGCTTTTCATAATGAATAATTAACTTTATTTCCATTTGCCATTTCTTTCTTGTTCTTCTTTTTTCCTGTTTAAGTTCTAATACTTCTGCAGGAAATGATTATTTCTACGAGTACGTAAAGATTTACTTAGCCGAGCAGCTTTTTGTATTTGCAATGTGAGTTTTTCAGATTCTTTCTCGATTTCATCCTTTGTTTCGAAAAACAGTACGGGATCGATATCATTATTCAGTTTGTCCAATCAATAAATTTATTTCAGAGATACCTATGCTCTTCTTGTTTCTTCGGTTCGCCTTCTATGATTAAATAAATGGGTGATGGATCGAAACTAAGATCAGAACTATCTTCAATACTTAGAATGTTTCTAGTTAGTTAGTCTGGTTACAAAAAGGTCTATTAGATTATTTGTCACATTGTATAAATTTTTACCCATTTTATGTTTTTTGCGTTGAAATCGTCACCGATTACATATCTATCTTAAAAACGAAACACCCCCGATAATTAGATGGATGACTTCCCCATAATTTCAGCATTTTGGCAGTTCGTTATCTAATTTTTTGCATGTAATGGTTTCATGGTCTCCTGCACATTACAACAGTGATGCCTAGTATGTTTAAAACCTTGGCAAGATTTACATTGAGGTATTAGTTTTGAAGGTTTAATAGGCTTAACCATGGTTTTAAGTATTTGTTTTATTTCATAGTTATTTTTAATATTTTCGAATTTCACAATAAACATCTTCAATGGCTCTTTCCTTTTCCATTTGAGTTTGTTTGTAGCTTTTGTAGCTTTGTAACCTTGTTGAATTAAATCTTCAACAATATCTCTACGCTCACAAGTTTAGATCATTAATTATTACTTTAGTTTGCTTATTTTCAGATGAGTGCCAAGATGCCTTAGATATATTTATTTAGTAATTCGGTTATGGCTCTGTTGTCTAACTATCAAACAGACTAATTTCGTAGGAATCCTTAGAGATTAATTTTAATAAAAAAAAATTATGCTTGACATTTACTTTGAGCATTGTGAAAATGTCGTTATAACTTTTACCATTAACTGAAACAATTATTGGGGACGGTCTAATTTTAACGAATTTAATTCTAAGAATTTTTTTTATAATTTTTTGAAAATAAAAGAAAAAAATTTCCACTAATTTCGCAAGAAAAAATTTTTTCGCTAATTTTAGTCAAAGTTAGTACTTTGCCACGCCTTATTTCCAATTATAATTAATAGAAACAATCCTATTTAGCTAAATTATTAAACTTAATGACCAAATTCTGACTGATAACTAAGTTTTAATGGGATGTCTATTAGTAGCTAATTTTGGTAAGTTGTGTACCAAAAAAATATATAACGGTACATATTTTTGTAATAATAATTTATCCAAAGAAGAGATAAATAAAGCATGAAAGGTCACATATGACGATATTTTTGAAACTGTAGAGAGTGTGCTGTTTAAGTGGCGAGCAGTGTATACAGTATGTGGAAAAAATAAGTTGTCAAAGCAAACCTTGGTTTTTAAAGTGATCTCAGAATATTCCTTTATTCTCTTTATGTTTTTGCATAAAACACGTGAATTTTGGTGCGATTTGGTTAAATAATGCGGAATTGGTACTACATTATTGATACAGCTGCGGGTGTGACGTTGCAATAATAAGTTGTCAGCTAAAGTATCAACCTGTTGTTATATGAAAAATCAAGTAAGAAGTATTTTATGGATAGACACAATTAAATTCAAAGTATTTATTTATAAGTAAAATTAGTCACTTTTTTATGAAACATGATCTCCTTGATATTTTTTTAAATAGTATATATCTGTTTTCTCCTCGTGAATCAATTTAAAAGTGGATAAATAAGACAATTGAAGGACAAAGAGCTAACTTTTGTTACTAATTTATATAAAAAAGATAATGCGCATAGATACACTATTAGGGAGATCGACTATTCGACTTTTTTCAAAAACCAGTTTTCGAATAATTCGAAAAGTAGCACTTTTTAAAAACCGGTTTTTGGTTAATAATAATTCAAATAACCGGTTAACCGGCTCTTTTATTAAAAAAAAACTGTCCCTAATTCTTGATGATGGAGAGATTAAAATAAATGTGGCAATCAATACTAACAATAATTATAACAAATCTCATAAAAACTATGCCAAAACGGTGTGCGGAAGCCATAAAAAACAAAGTTTATTACACAAAGTAGACTTGGGTAGTTCGCGAACGACCCAGTTCAATTTAACTGCTCACACAACTGAGCTAAGAGAGTCGGTCATTACAATGCGTCTTTTTAGCTCCGTAGTTCGTTCGGTTGTTTGTTCTTTCATGTTTCTTTTTCGTACATGATTCTTTTTCGTTCATGATTCTCTATAGTTCGTGTGCCTTTTTTTCATGTTACATGAAAGAACATACGTTTGTAGTGCCACCCTAAAAATAACATATGTATATAATAAGTGTTGCAAGACAATAAGTTCTATTGGCTCCGTTGTTCATGTTACTTTTCGTTTATGTTTCTTTTTCATTCATTTTTGTTTCGTTGGTATGTTTGGTACTTAATTTGAAAAATAATTAATTAATTTGTAAATATAAACAGTGTTGCCACAATCTTAATATGAAATATGAATATATTATCAATTTTTTCTTTTTATAAATAAATATACAATTGAAAAAGTTATAAAATAAACACAATTGAATTTGATCTGTTTTCTCTTTTTTCATTTAAAATATGTAACCGGAATAAAATGTTATTTCAAAAATGATCTTTAAAAATTTGCTATTATGTACGAGACATATGCACTATATGTGTGCAAATTTTGAAAATTTTTTAAATTTGAAAAATTAATGATCAGTCACAGTAGGTTGTGGCAACGGTTGCGGCCATGATGAAATTATATGAGGTAAAGTTGTTTGTCCTGCTGATTGCTTCTTTGCGTTGAAATACTGTGAAAATTTTTCTTGCGCACCAGAGACTTATTAAAAAGAATAATCCAAGAGTATCATTAAGCTATATCTTATATCAAAAAACATGCTGCAAAACGCATTAAAAAATAATAAATTTATAATTGTGTCTAAATATTCAATGTTTATAATTGAAAAACGTCCAGAAAGCGAAATATTTGAAAATTAATATTTAACTGAGTACTGAACTACTGAACTAAGTGAACGACCTAGTTCATTTAAATGAGCTGAACTAAAAAGAGCAACCACTGAAAAGAGTTAAAGAACCCAAGTTTACATTATCATGGTTAAAAAGAGAAACATAGGATGTATAAATTATCAATACGACATAATTTTGTAATATTTTTTTTAAGAATTTTATACACTTAAAAATATATGTGTATGTATGTATCTTCATAATTATGTATGTATATGTAAAACTATTTTTATACATCTTTTGAGCTTTTAAAATTTCAATCTTATTTTAAACTCTTCACAAAATAAAAGGCATTCAAAGTGTTTAAATAATATTTGTGTCACAAAGTACTGAAAAATGCTTAAATTTCTAACAGCTACTCAAGGAGCTAATTTCGTTTTTGTTTTATTACTTGGTAGAGAATGGAATTAAAGGTTCATTATTGTAGTTATAATTTAGGTGCATAAGGTAACAAAAATTATGTGTTTTACTTTGAATAAATCTATTAGTAATATACTAGTCCTTAATTGCTTCGACAAGAAAATTTGCTTAGATTTCAAGCAGCACTGTATGTAAATTTATGCAGCACGTATTTAATAGTGTGTGTGTCACTGTGTTATGTTAGGTAATAATACACCTTCCAACCAAGAAGTCTTCAGTTCAATCCCAGGCCACACCATCTGACAATTTTCAACAGTGATATCACCTTAAACATTATTCGTACTAGCGACTGGTTATGTGTATTTACGCTGTGAAAACTTCACCAACATATCTACCGTTCGAAACCGGCGTTTGTGGGTTTGTGGGCTTTCAATGAGTCTAGTTGATCATTCACCATATATAAAAATCAATCTTTATTTACAAAATATGACAAAAGGTTATTTTTGCTCAAGAGTGCATATCTTTTTTGATTTACCTTGGTTTTGGTTCTTTGTAGACGTTTAAGGTTGTCATATACACAAAAATAATTAGATGTATACAAATAGATAAACGATGAGCATATTTTCAAAAGAAATATACAAACGTAAATTAACCGGTTATTCGTGTTAAATTAACCGGTTTGTTCGATATTCGAAAAATGAAAATTTTGAAAAAACCTTATTCGACAAAACCAAAACAACCGGTTAAAACCGGTCGAATAATAACCGTCCGATCTCCCTATATACTAGATAGCAATAACTTGTATAAAAATCAAACGGTAATCTGGAAGGTAATCCCAAGTACACAAAAGAACACGGAGTTTGCAGAAAATGCGTTCTGAGCTACATAAAATAGCGTCTGAAGAAATGAATATGCTAATTTGACTAATTTTCAATGCTGGCCCATTCGAATCAGTTATTACACGGGGGCAAAAAAGTACCTTAGATCTATACAATACGTTTTCGATTGTGTCAAATCTATAAGAAAAGTCAGGTTACTGGTTAAATTACATGACAAACAAACAGAAAATTAATATTTTATAAGGAACACATATAATATTAAAGACTCCAAACTTTTGGCATAAGGTGCTTGGGATAGATAATTCTATGATTAGACTTAAATATTCTTACGGTATAGTGTTTGTATGTCGTAACCCTAACGATCAGTTAACATGCACCACCTTTAAGTCGTTAGAAAGTGCCCGAATGGTTTGGGGATGCTTATCGGCAGGTGGTAAGGTAGTATAGCTCTTTTGGAAGAGAGAGTAATTGCAGCTGTCTCGTTAAAAATTCTAGAGGTGACTACAATAGCAGAAGGTAGACGACTAATAAGGAAAAACTTCAACCTGTATAGGACAATCCACCAATCAAATATAAATGCTTTAAAGTTGACTCTGCAAAGCACAGATTTGTCTACTACAAAAAAAATCTTGGGGAAGTTAAAAAATCCGAATTTTTACGGATAGAGCTCAATAACTAAAAGATATGAAATATCGTATCTTTTAAAGTTCGATAATTTTTGCGGGATAAGTGTTAAGTTCGTGGACTCCGTAAAACACAGACTGGACAAAGTGGTCACTCAAACCTTTGGGTATTGCGGATACAAAATTTATTGTCAACTTACTTTTTCAACATGAATTTTGATGGTATAGTTTTGTTCCTTTTTCAAAACTGAAATAAGATTTGTTTTTGTTATAAAATATATTTTAGTTCAAAACTACGAAATATGTACATAAATGACACATATAAGGAAAAAATTTAAACACTATAATAAAATTTACTGTGCACCATTACTGAAATATTGGTCTCGACAACTTATTTTTTCCAGCCACTGTATGTAGATAGACGATATTCAAAGCAATATTTCCTGATTTTATCAGAGACCTCGAACTAACAAAAGAGAAATCAGAGCTCCAGACGTTTCACTTAAGAGACCGAAATTTCTTGGGAAATGGTGTTGAGACAACAGAGTACCGGCATCGAAATACTTAGCAATACGTCAATTTTTATACATGCTATGCGCTATAGTTATACAAAGATTTGTATGCGCGCATACATATGCATTCACAATATGTGTATCAATGGGAAAAATATTGAAAGTATATTAAGTACTCTTGTGTATAATAAGTACTCATATGATATGCGTTTATGGATTAATAAAAGAAATGGCATGCTTTTACATCAATGTTTGTGTTTCTGCTTTTTTTTTTTTTGTTACAGGCCCAAGAAACAATCCAAGACAGGAAAAATTGTATTATAAACATTAATCAAATTCCTAGAATTTTTTATATAGCAATTAAAAACCCATTTATAAAAAAATACTTGGTACTTCAGCATAGAAAAATCGAAGAGTTATTGCTTTTTTATTATATTTTTAATTTCCAATGCAATGTTTTTTTTTTTTTTTTTTTTTTTTGAAAATCCTTTGCTATAAAAGCCATTAAAAAACTTGAGCGAAATATTAAAAAAAAGTCATTCATTTCTATTTCATGGAAAAACATTGTCGTACATAAAATATATGTTCAAAGGCACATATAAGTTAATGTCCGTTGTAACGTCCATCGTCATTTCGCAGATTTAAACCTCTGCATTTCCGTCCAATTGTTAATTTCATTCTTTTAAAGCTCTTCCAATATTTGCTAACGCGACGTTTTGAATCATGTTGCATAACTGACTTATTTTGATTGGCCAATTGTCTGAAAATTTTGTGTGATGAAGTTTGCTGGCTCAGCAGATGGTTTTAGGTTTCCTCCGTCAGATTGAAAATATTTTGTAAAACTAGAATTAGTCGGCTCACATAGTGAAAATTAAATAAGTTTAATAAAATAATAAATAAAATTAGTTGTAATAAACAGAAATTTATTTTACTGATCTTGGATTGTTTAAAGTTAAGTGTAAAATTATAAAAGTTGCAATAATAAAGAACACACATTTTAATAATAAATAAAATACAAAGAACCAATAATAAATAATTACTTTTATTTGACTTAAGTTTGTTAAGCTCTTAATAAATAATTTATACAAACGTTAATATTTACGATCCTTTACTTGTGACAAAATTCCCAAAATTTTCACTTACTTATATGAAGATCAGAAGCAAATAATTTTCTACAAAAATGTGGTGCAATTAAAATGTGAGAAATTTCAAAAATTAGGCAGTAAATAAAGGGTCCGCCAAATAATTTTTTGTCTTGAAAATGATATAAAAAAAAAACTACTTTATATTTTCTCAAATTTCTTTTCTAATATGAAAGTACAATCCTTCCGGTTAATA
The DNA here is from genome assembly GCA_023159175.1 of Wohlfahrtia magnifica. Taxonomy (NCBI): domain Eukaryota; kingdom Metazoa; phylum Arthropoda; class Insecta; order Diptera; family Sarcophagidae; genus Wohlfahrtia; species Wohlfahrtia magnifica. The sequence continues at coordinate 468,420 of JAKWBJ010000092.1, read as the reverse complement.
ATGTAAAATAATTTCATTCAAATGGCTGCCTCGGCTGGCCATGCAGTAGCCTACACGATCGGTCCAATTTTTAAGTACATTATCGATTGTGTGCAGCTGTATTTCACCAATGGCTTCACGAATATTGTCCCTTAAAGCGTCAATTGTCTCTGGCTTTTTGGCGTAACAATTATCTTTGACGGTACCCTACAAATAATAGTCCAACGGTGTGAATTCGCAGCTCAGAGGTGGCCAAACGACGTCAGCACTGCGGCTGATAATGCGATCTTCAAAAACAGGGCGCAAAAAATCCAGTGTAGCTTCGGCTGTGTGGCACGTAGAGCCGTCCTGTTGAAACCAAATGTTGCTAATATCCTCCTCTTCAATATTTGTGAACAAAAATTCGTTCAATATGGCCCGATAACGATCGCCATTGACTGTAATGGCCACTCCTTGCTCATTTTCGAAGAAAAATGGTACAATTATGCCTCTGGACCGTATTCCGCACCAAACAGTGACTCGTCTTGGGTGAATCGGCTTTTAAATGTATGCGTGTGGGTTTTCTGTGCCCCAAACGCGACCATTTTGCTTGTTTACATACCCGCCATACCCATAAGTCGATCGCAGGCCCAGATTCCCAGCGTTGTTCAAGCGTATACAAAACCATATTCGTTCAGCGGAAGGATTAAACTAGTTATCTGTCAAATCAGACATGAACTAAGTGTTACCATTCGCGAAATAAGCACTAGTTGAAAAAAGAACGTTAGATGGTGGACCCTTTAATAAGTCAATCGGAGTTTACACGTTTTCATTAGCATTTGAACTTTTTTGAAGTGTACGATACAAGTTTTAATAATGGGAAGTGTAGCGAAATTTTAATTTTTTCTTCAAATTGAAAAGGAGGATGGGTCTATTTTACAAGACTGCGTATACTGCCAAAAGTGACGAAAGATTTTTAAATTTGACAATTCAAATAAATACCAAAAGGGAATTGCTGGCTTTGAAGCATTAATGGATTTTTCTGTAGTAGACTGTCGTCCTTTTAGTAGCATTGAAGGCTCCAGTTTCCGTAAATTAATTCAAAAGTGTCTACAAATTGGTAGAAAGTATGGTGAAAATGTTGATTTAGACATTTTTGTTCCCAGCGCAAGAACATTGTTACGAAGAATCCAATTGACGGCCACAGAGAAAAAAAAATAAATAAAATCGCACAATTATAATTGTTATGTGGAGCGACGATGTCTAATATAGCAGTTAACATAAAAGAAAAAATATGCAGCTCTTTTGAAGAATTCGATGGGACTGTTTCATCAAATGTGGTGTTCGTAAATGGTTGCGGAAGCAATATTTTAATTGCACTAAGAAATTTTACAGGACTAAACTGTTCGGCTCATCTTTTTTCTAATGTCCCAACCGATTCTTTCGAATAAACGAATTAAAAGGGATTACAAACGCTTGCAAAAAATAGTAAAATACTTTAAAAAGGCCAACAAGCACCACATGCTGGAAACAACTTTGAAGAGCAATTGTACTACAAGGTGGAATTCGAATTTCGCAATGTATGAGTCAATTTTTGAAAATTATACAAACAACAATACAATTCTTGCGGATAATGTTGAAAGCCGGAGTTTGTTAAATTTGCAAGGACTTTGAAATAATTATTAAAAAACTTCGAACCAGTGTCTCTCCTACATTATGTTTCGTTATTCCATTCCTTAATAAAATAAAATGATTTGCTTGTTCAAAATAATGAAGATGCTGAAATCGCGGCTCTAAAGATTAATATGATGTCATACTTGGAGAAATGGAGTTTAAATTTAACTGTTTTACATAGAGCAGCATTGTTCAATATCCTCCTGCAATATCAATGAAATAAACAATATAAAAGAATATAGCATCGAAAAACTAACCGAAAATCATACTGCAGTTTTGACAGTATTTTCTCACACATGTCAGCACTACAACCACTTATTAAAGAATCACACACGTCAACAGTATCTGGGTCCCCGATAAGTACTTCAACACAAGTTTTCTAGCCATCTTCTCCAGAGCTACTTCAAATTTAAGTTTTTTCTTTCCAAGTCTAATAAACACGTCGGGCGCTACACTGAAAACAGGAAGAGATGAAGTCGAGCATTACTGCAATGAATAGGTAGGGCTTACAAAGATGCCGACGTAATGCTATGATAGAAAAACAATTCTATCAAATATCCCAAATTATCAAAACTAGCTATGAAAATATAGTCTATTCCGACTACTAGCACAGCATCCGAACGCGTGTTATTCCTTAGCTGGAATATTATTGCGGAAAAAAGAAATCGGTTGGAAACCAAAACAACAGACAGTATTATGTTTTTAAATTCTTGGGTAAAAAAAGGTGTGGTAAAATATGGTATAACAGGGATTATTTCCTAGTTAGTCGCAATGAGATGTAAACGTGTTCTTTTTTTATAGCTAAGCATTCTTATAAATAAATATATATTTTAATGCTCTAAATTATCATGTAAGTTTTTTTTATGAAATATCGAAATTCAGCATAAGCCCTAAAAAAGTTGCCTTTGGCCGAACACTTATGAAGTACTTAAATAATTATCCTAAATAAAAGCTTAAACATAGAAATATTTAATTATAAATAAATATTTATCTTATGAACTTTTAATGATGTCAATTTTATCAAAACTTTATCAGTTTTTATTTTTTAATTTTTTAAGTAAAACCCGTTAAAAATGTTTTGAAAATGGCTCGCATACATATGTATGTATTTAGTCATATTAGCTTCACTAAATATCAATATAAAACACTCTTATTAACTATATCACAGCGATTTCGAAAGGTTTTATTTTGTAGAAATATACTCTAAATACACTCTGCGTATACTCAAGTTGTAATATACACATACCCAACTATGAATGTACCCATGCTCATAACTTATAACTGCGGGTATGACAGGTACTTCACGCAACTCCTACTTGTAGTTATTTAAGTTGCGCTGGCTTTTTTTTTTTTTTTTTTTTATAAGACCAGCACCCAGGGGATGGCCCCTACTCATGCAGTGCATTGTGCTGGTACTAGGAAAATAGGTTATTGGAAGGAGGGCGGAGGGAGTAGTGTTTATGGACGTTAGATTTAAATTTACTCATGTCGTAGGTGGCAGGAAATACTTTCGCTGGAAGATTATTCCACAACCGAATAGTGCGACCAAAGAACGAATTCTCCCTATAATGCGTTGTGCGGTTTACTGGACAATCAACTACAAAGGATGCGCTCTACGAGAAATACGAGTACTACGTAAAAATATATGATTTTTGGGAATTAATTCCTTAATTTCGTTAGAACACATTCCGATATAGTGCCGATAGAACAATGAAACACACGCCACATTGCGACGGTGCTCCAATGAATCGATAGAGTTGGCTACCCTACCGTCATTGATGAGCATCTTCGCCCTCTCCTGAACGCGGTCGAGAAGCTCCAAAATAGACTTTGAAGCACCGGCCCATACATGAGAGTTGTATGTAGATGGGGTGAAGTATTTCTTGCACCGTCTCAAAAAACCAATTCACTTGAATGCTTCTTTCGAAATATGTGATCATTCCAACGAACGTCACAGTGAATTCTCATGCCCAGAACATCAAGAGCATCTGATTCCTCAATATCCACATTACCCATTGACACAGATGACAGCACACACCACGCCTGTGTGTTAAAAAACAACATTGAGTCTTACGTGCATTAAAATCGACGCTGATCGCACGACCCCACTCGGAGACCTTCACCAGGTCACTTGTGAGTGTGACGTTCATATTCATCCTTCTTACCACAACCTCCAAAAGGCTCGGTCTACGATCAAAGGAATATGAGTGACAAATGTTGCTGTCATCCGCAAAAGAGTAGATAGGATTAGAAGTAAGAAGAAGAAAGTCGTTAAGAAATATTAGAAAAAGAGTAGGAGAAAGAACAGAGCCTTGTGGTACCCCTGAGTTTACCCTGAACTCGTCGGATGAGACCCCATCTATAACCACTCTTATATAGCGATCTCTGAGAAAACTCGATATAAATCGAGAGAAGTGACTACCGACACCAAAAGCATTAAGTTTCGAAATGAGAGCCTCGTGCCAAACTCTATCAAACGCCTTTTATATATCCAGAGCCACAACCTTACTCTCGCCAAAACCATGAATGGACTTGTTCCACTTCTCCGAGAGCAACGCCAGCAGGTCACCAGTAGAACGGCCCTTTCGGAAACTGTACTGACGATCGCTAAGTAAATCGTTGGACTCCAGATAACCCACAAGGTGGTGATTAATCATACTCTCCATAACGTTGAGATTTGCAAGAACCCTTTTTACAGCACGAGCTCGAAAGAATATACTAGGCATAGTTACTGATACTCTTTCAAGTTCGGGCAGTTGTTGAACGCTCTCCGGCGTGTGAGAATTACTTGCAAACATTTCGGCCAAAAGGTTTGCCTTTTCAACCGGGTTCGTGAATGAGTGGTCATTCTTTATAAGAGCAGGAACCGAACTAGCGTTGTTCCTCAGCCTTTTAACGAATGACCAAAAGTATTTACTTCCCCGCGGAAAAGTAAGAACTTTAGCACGAAGGCGCTGCTCGTATAAAGCCTTTTCGCGTCTAAGTACTGCGGCACATGAAGATCTCGCCTGTTTGCGAAGCAAATCTGTGTGGGCACATATGTTATTGCGCCAATTCCTGAATGCTTCCTCTCTGGACCTGACTGCCAATTAACACGTCAGATTAAACCAAGATTTGTTTCTGGGTTTAATCGAAAGCTTTTTGGATGGGATGAAAATATCCATCCCTAGCCTTTTTATATTCACCACCATTTCTGCCATGGCATCGACGTTTGAGTCAAGGAAACAAAGTTTCCAATTAAAATGCCCAAAAAAATCGTTGAGCTCAGCCCAACGAGCATTCTCGTAGTTAAAAATAGAGCGTTCCGTAGCCATGGGTGGAACCTCGCGAAGAGCGGTGGACGAGAATGAGGCAGAAACTGTGAAATGATCCGAATTTCCGAGAGGTGCAAGAACCTCAACTACATACTTTTCAGGGTGTGTAGTGAGGAAGAGGTTGAGGGTATTGTTCTGGTGCCCATCAACACACAATATATGTGTAGGTTCATTCACTATTTGCGCAAGGTGATTGTGCGCGGCAAATAACTCAACGTATTGGCCTTCCGGAGTTGTACGGCCTGAGTGGCGTAATCAAGACGAATTATGAACATTGAAATCACCAGCAACAACAATTTCACTGTTCGGATAATTCGAAAGGATACTCGATATTGAGTCGGAAAGAGAGTCGGAGCCAGATATGGTAACCTCTCTTCCATCGTTTGGGCTTCTATACAAAAACCCGAAGTGCAAAAGATGTGCCCTGATTCTGAACTTAACCCATAGACAGTTAAATTCCGCATCATACATGCCAAGAGGTTGCTGGCATTGGTACACAACTTCATTGCGAATGTACATAGCAAGACCCCTATGAAAATTAAAAAAGGACAGAAGGTGATACCCAGGGATATGAAAATCCTGTGGATCAGCATTTTCAGAAACCCGGGTCTCACATAAGGCGAAAACATCCGGCCTATGGAGACAAATGTGCGCATACACGGAGAAAAAGTTCGCCCGCAGCCCACGCACATTGCAGAAATCAATCCGAAAGCGTCCTGCCATTACGTAAATTATACCAAATAAAAGAAAAAATAAATATATAAATTAACCACGAGTAAACAAAAATCAAACAAACCCCCTCTGAATGCGTACGACAAGGAAATGGGTTACTGCTGTTTGATTATTCAGCAGCCAGTGTTATACCTTCACCACTGAATAATCCAACTGCAACCACTCCAAGTGGTTCGCACCCAAAGGTTTGGAAAGGAATACTGAGGGGAAGGGAAAGCACTATTGCCGATGGTACGGAACATAATTAAATTCTCACCTATGGATCAAACAGTCTTTCATTTTGCCGATTCTTGCCCGTATTCGAATTAGTTATTGTCAGGTTTGTGTTTATTTTTTTATGTTCTCTGTTTTTCTAGTGTGTTTTTAATAAAATTCTCTTAAATTATGTTGTTGTTATTATATTTAAAATCTTAATTATTTGTCAAGTGTTATAATTATGTGTGTTTATGTTATGATTTTTGTTGTTTAATTTTTTGTCTTCACTTTTGATCTTGAATTTTTGTTGTTCTATTTTAGTTTTTTAATTTCTGTTTTTATTGTCTGTAACATGTGCACAGCGTAAATAACTTTTTAAAATATTTGTCTGTGCCTTAAAAAAGTTTACGTACATCCAAAATTTTTTATTTTATTTTTTAATTTAAATTATTTTTTAACATAAAACGTAACGAAATCGAATAAATCATTTCAAAGTTATCATAAGATGTTTGAAGCAGCCTCTTCAAAAATCTCACATATTACAAAACAATTCTAAAAATTTCATATCCTTAGAATCAGAATTGCTGATGATTTTTGAAGTTAAGCGACCATAGCGCATCAAACAAAATTTATTGAATATCAAAGATATTTTTGCTTGTTGCATAGTGTAATTGTATGGATAGTCATTTAAAAAACAATTCCTTCAATTACATTTAAAACAAAAATAAATTTCTTTGTTTCTATGTTGAGAAAAATTCTATGAAAGTAATATTTCCTGAATATTTTAATAAATAAAATTAAAAACTATTTTTCCTTAAGTTTTCGATTTCAATAATTTTTTTTTTTTTCTATTTTTAAGGTATGCTATATCGAAAAATATTTCATCATTCGCTTTTTCTGTCTCATTTAATAAACTAGAATCAATTACCTTGTTTTTGAAAACGTCTTATCTGTCTGACAATTGCTATCATACATATTACTATCGACTTCGAAATACTTTCAAAGTCGGGATACTAACTCCTCCTCCACGATACTTAAAAGAGCTGGATGAAATCAGAGTTGTTTGTTTCCTCCAAGGATTTTGTTATATGTACACTGGCGAGCAAAACCGAGTACAAAATCAGCATTTTTAGGTTAAATGTGCTATAAATTAATAACTCAAAGGACGATTTTTTTGTAATTTAAAATAATTATTTTTTATTCATTGTAGGATAAAAATATTTATATAGAATAGTAATAACACAACAAAATCAAAAGAATTCAATATAAAAACATAAAGCCACTCCAAGTACACAGTTTTGCACGATTCTTTAGTGCAATTATAAAGTTGCAATTTTAGTATGGTATCCATAATCCTTTGTTTTTAATAACATTTTTAATGCTCCTAGGCATACTTTCAACCAAGTTCTCTTTAAATTCACTAGGAATATTTCCCCATTCTAACTGAACACGGTTCCAAAGTTCCTCAATATTGGTAGGCGCTCTATTATGTTTTGCCAATCGTCTTTTTAATATGGCCCACAAATTTTCTATCGGATTAAGATCCGGACTCTGCGCTGGCCATTTAATTATCTGGAATTTTTGCTCAGACAACCATTTTTGGACAATTTTGGCCGTGTGTTTAGGGTCTCCGTCCTGCTGAAAAATGATTTCGTCGTCCGGATAGGCGCTGTGGTCTACGAAATCGCGTAAATTGGTTTTCAGAATTTGAAGGTAGTCTTCCTTCTTCATTACACCATTAATCCTCACTATTGGACCCAAGTGGAACCATGTGAAACAGCCCCAAATCATCAAGCTACCTCCGCCGTGTTTAACAGTTTGTTTTACATGATGCTTTCGAATGGACTCATGAGGTCTGCTCCAAAAATATTCTTTACCATCAGATTGGAATCGATTGATTTTTCTTTTTAACACTTGCTACTAAACCGATTCTGTGAAGTGCTCTACGAGCTGTCCACTCACTGACGTCTTTATTTATGGCGATAGCGGCCTGATGAAAGCAGAGTTGTTTGTTTTCTCCAAGGACTTTGTTATATGTATGCCACTGGTTTTGCATTTGCTCCAGGGTTCTATTGCAGGAAGGCAATTAAATAATTGGTGAATCGCATTACATGCATCTTTTTATTTGTATTGGTGTCTTTGCTTACATACTTTATAATTCTAATTTATCCAAAGCGAGCTTTATATAACAAATCCTAAAAATCTTCGTTACTTACCTTTTTCTTCCTGTTGCCAATTTTCCGATCTATTAATTTGTTTTTCCACAACAAAGTATTTTACATGGTGAAATTAGTAAAAGGTGGTGTTTAAGAACCAGCTGGATTTTTTGGTCATATCGTCAACAGTTTTGTTTTTATTTATTTATTTATTAGCAATTGTAACACGGAACAATAAGATTTGCATCTTATAAACGAAAGTACCATGTAGGAACAAATAATAACATTGAATACAAAAAGACACAAAAGCATAAGTATATATGCTTTTATATCTATATATACCATACAATATATACAAAATAAGGACAATTAAAAAATAATATAATATAATAATGTAATATATAAAATATAAATATATAATATAATGTAATAATTGACAAAAGATATATGCGGTTAGTCACTAAAGTAAGCAAACAACTATTCAAGTCTCTAAATTAATTCAAACAAAAAATTTTGTTTAGTTTTCTAAAGTTAAGGGTAGTTAAAGTTAGTTATTTTCTCTGGCATTTTTGAAAAATTCTGACTTACGCTCTACAATACTACGTCAAAAAAGTAAGAGAAATCTGGTTCCATTCGTATTAAGTAACTCAATTATATTACTCCAAGCGTTCTTTCGTACCGTTCAAAAATTTTCCATTGAATTGAATTTAGGGCTTTATGGTGGCCACTATTTACCTAAAATTTTTGTTGCGGCCATTCTTTGAAAATTTAGTGGTCTGTCTTGAACTCCATCTTACTGAAAGACAACTTATACATGTAGATAAGGGCTCATGACTACTAATTTTAATACATTGGGTTGTAAAACATTTAAATAATCTACTTTCTTCATAATAGCGTTAATAGGAAACAATAGGAAAGAAACGCCTGGAAAAAAAATTAACAATATTCTTGTATTTGTTTAATTTGTGCAAGGAAAACAATAAAATTTTCTAAATTAACATCACCAAAGTAAGTAAACAACAGGTAACATATTATGGTTTTTAATAGAAATATAAAAAACATTTAGTCAATTTATTATTTAAGTCGCAAATGCATCGAAACTACCAAATCTTGCATCACAGATCTGGGAATTTTTGACCATTCTTCCACTATAATATTTGTATAGATCTGTTCGTCCTCCTACCCCTAGAGTTCGTATTTGGCTGTTAGTGGTTCCCTGTGAGGTGAATTTTTATGCTTTTTTGAGTTTTTGTTTATTAAGTACATAATTTATCTCAAATAATTGTTTGTAAGTTTTGAAGTTAATGAATTAAAATACTTAATACTTTTGGCAATCATATTTGCTTTTTATTAGATATAAATAATGTTACGTTTTAACCTTTTTAAAACGTTTGAGTTAATTTAATTACGTTCAAATTAAATTAAACACGACTATTGTTGTTATCTTAGAGTTTTATTTATTTTTTTTTTTACACTATAACTTTTATACACTTCGCTTTAATACAGCAAATTGAGATTCGCTTATACAACACTTTTTATTTACGACTAAACAGACTTTACAAATGATAACTCCTTGTCGTAGGTAAAGCAGCCTCCATATATGCCTAATTGCCTACAATTTAGAAAGTTTCGAAAACGTCTCATATCCTCTATTTTATATCCGTTAACTCAAATGTAACACACAAAGGTGGTCGAATTGGTAGTGCTGCCAAATACGCATATAAGTACGGCATTGACAGGGTGACACATGATTACCAAAGATACCAAAACTTTGGCATTTTTATTTTCGTAACAATAATTTTTTTAAAAATATAGCCTTGCTCTCTTTGACTATGAGCCACTGTTTTTCAACTGTACTCATACTGTTAAATAGTTGTGGTATACTAATACTTATGTCCCTAACTGTACATATTTTGACAAAATAACGACTCAAATCATTTTCTTTATATAGTTTACTTTAAAAAATAAGTAATGTGTACACCAACGCCTTACTTACTGCTAAAGAACTGCTGTAGTTTTCGCTATCTTGATGGGACTTTTCCATGGTATCTAATTAAACAATTTTTATTTGTGTATGCGTAAACATATTGTTACGAAAATAAAAATACAACACATCAGCGCTATAAAACTGTAATGTAGGATTTAGGTATATTTTGTGTCATCCTGTCAATTTGGCAGCACTTGCAAATCGACCATCTTTACGTTACATTTAATTAACGAATAAGAAAATAGAAGATGGTCGGTATTTCCGGAACCGTCCAAACTGTAGGCAATTAGGTATATAAAAGGGGCTGCTTTACCTACAAGTTAGCTAGTTATCGTTTGGCTGTCGTAAGATAGACTTGTTAATGCGAAAATAAAAGTGTTGTATAAGCGAATATTAAGCTGTATTAAGATAAACTGTAACAACAACAAAGCGGTTAATTTTATTTTAACGCAATTTAAACGAATTCAAACGTTTTGAAAAGGTTAAATTACAACATTGGTGTCAGAAATAAATAAAAAATAAAGTTAAATAAAAATTAAATAAATAAAAAACGGAGTAAAATGAAAGTCCCAGAATTGAAAGTGGACAGACGGGAATTAAATAAATTAGAGCTCTCAACAACCGGTAATAAAACCGAATTACACAAACGTCTGTTAGAGGAATTTCAGAGACGCGGCGTTGACACCGATACTCACGAACTTGACGACGAGAATGATCCTGAGATAAGTGTTTCTACAACAACAACTAATATAGACATTAAGTCATTGCTGGCCACTATGATGGAAAAAATGAAAGTATTGGCTACTACTAGAAACCTGTAGAGCCGAAATACGAGATACTTCTAGAGCCGATAATCAAAAGCTTTTGGCTGAAGTACGTCAAACTTCCAAAGCAAGAACTGATAAATTATAGGAGATATATGTATATAACGTTAAACAAGAGGGTAAATGCGGTGGAAAACAGAATGTCAAGTCTAGAACAACCAATAGAGGTAATTGAGGAGACAATCAACAGTCTCCAGTGCCAAAAGCCGGAATCAGTGCGTATCATACCAGAAGCATCCAGCAGAACAAAAACACCTTGCTTTGATGGTAGCTCACCCCTATCCGTATTAAAATTCCAATTCGAGACAGTGGCTAGTAGAAACGGATGGGACGATGAAGAGAAGGCTCTCGAACTAATTTTGGCGTTAAAAGATGCTGCAGCAGAGGTTAAAAGTATTAAATTTAAGTGTGACGAAAACAAAAAGTTAAAAAAACTAAAAGTTCCGATATAAAAACTTGACTCGACGTCTTCATTCTACTTATTAGTCACCTGTCATAAGTCGCACTGACAATTTATTTGATAAATTGTGTAACTTAGTACAAAAAAAGTGCAATTAAAAACAAACAAGCCTGTAAGACTACTCTTCCTAAAGGATATAACAATAATTCAAGTGAAACTATGATAAAAAATTGTATTTACATTTAATGATTAAATGTTGCTCTATAAAATATAAATTAACAATAAAACAATTTTTAACATTTTTTAGGGATAATTAGCTACCTAATACTGCAGAGTAGGTATACTTTTCTGTGTGTAGAAAACTGAATTTATTATTTTTCTTTAAGCTTAAAGGATATGTTATGTAAAATCTCATATACTTTTGTTTTATTTTTCACATAGATTTACATTATATCGTTTTTGAAAGTTCAAGCCTTATAGTTCTATGCAAAATCCAGTTTTCGAGGGAATATGTATACTCTCCTGTGCGACTGTATATTCAAATTTATACGAATCCGTTACATATGTATATATATTTATTTTGGCTCCTAGTAGTGATCCCCTAAAAAATTTTCAAAACTATCACTGATTAAAAATAAACTTACAAACAAACGTAAAATATAAACTTGTGAATCCATGCTTTCCTCTCTCAATTTGCTCGAATCGTGGCTGGAAAAATGGACTCCAAGTAAAGAGTTAATTGCAAAATATAGAAAAAGTATTTCTTTCTTTTTGATTATATGACTAATATTTGAATGTATCTATGAATTGATTTTAGTTCAAACATTGATTTATAATTTAAGTATATAAAGCGTGTTTTTTATAGAGGTATAGAACTTTAAGTTGGCATTACTTTTCAAGATGGCGACCGATTTAACAGCTGTCAAGTGATTTATTCTCAGTGCGGCTTGGCAATTCATCATGAATAGACTCACGCCCGGCGTAGATTCATCGAATGGGCCCAAAACGAGATTACCGTTGTTCCCGGTTTTCATAAGCGAATTTTGTTTAGCGATGAAGCGCACTTCTGGTTGAATGGCTACGTCAACAAACAGAACTGCCGCATTTAGAGTGAAGGTAATTTTCAAGTGTATGTGGAAACACCGTTACATCCAGAAAAACTGACTGTTTGGTGCGCTTTATGGGCTGGTGTAATCATTGGTTGTTGCTGTGTTTTTTTATTTACTTTATCTCTGCTAATGTTTGTTGTTGTCGACTCTGGTTATTTATAAATATCACGTACAGTTGTTCTTGCAGCTTTTGTTTATTTTTTAGCAATGTAATAAACGCAGGGGTGCCCAACCTTATTTTCGTAACAATACGTTAACAAAAATGTAAAGTCAATGTATAAGGTGGGCAATTTAAAAGTTTAAATTGGAACCAGCGGTTATTTCGAATCTGGCAATACTTATGTCATTCTATTCTATCACAAAATTTAGTATATTATCTCCACTGAACGAAATTAATCGATTTACGCTTGAGCAGTGTTGGGATTTATTGGAAATTTATCATCATTTAAAATCATCCTTTTGGATGAAGCTCATTTTCATCTTGATGGCTACGTTAATAAGCAAAATCACCGTATTTGAAGAAGCCAATGCACCCATGAGTGAGTGCGACTCCCCAGTAGCTGTTCATAGTCTGATATTATTAAGTTTCTCAAAATTCTTTTTTCCATCCTAGATGTTTCCTATACTTGTACTAACAGCTTTTCACTCTGACACCAATGTTACGTTTTAACCTTTTTAAAACGTTTAAGTTCATTTAAGTTGCGTTTAAATAAAATAAACTCCGCGTTTGTTGTTGTTTTACAGGTTTCTTTTATTTACTGCATTATAACTTGTATACACTTTTCCTTAATACAGCTTATACATCACTTTTTATTTGCGCCTAAACAGACTTTACTTTATGACAGCCAAATGATAACTAACTCACCAGCTGCAATGCGCCATCTTTTATAGCATTTCATTATTAGTTTCGAATGTTCTAGTACAGACTCGAATCTTCAATTTATCTACGTTAATTAAAATGGTGTAAAATTATAAAGGAATCCAACTGGCGACACCGTTAGACATGCAGATAGCAGCACTTTTATTAAATCTCATAATAAGTCCCTGATGTGGTGAATTTTTGGAATTTCATTAAATTTTTGTCTTCAGCATTTTTATTTTCGTAACAATATTAATTGTGAACTAAATTTACACAAAAAAGAAATATTTATAAATGAAAATTTCAACAACAAAAATTAAATGTTACACTGAACAAATTAAAATTAAATTTGAGAAAAATAAAAACGACAAAAGAGTAGGCATATTTACATACTAGAAACCCAATAACAAATACCCATAAACATTGAAATAAAATCGTGGTTGTTTTGAAATAAAATTTTGATTTTTTAACTGAAATTTTGATACAATTTACAAAACATACAGAATCACAAGAACATAAATACATAAAATAATTTGGACAAATAAGATTTGTAAAACAAAAAAAAACAAAAAAATACTTGTAGTACTGTATTTTTTTATTAGAAGAAGAAAATATAAAATAATAATAAAACACATACAATACCCGTAATACGAAAACAATAACACTTTGTCACGCAACACACGATAAAAGTTTTCTAACAGACATTTTCCTCAATTCTCTTTTAAACAACACGATATTTATTTCAATGAAGATTTGCAAACCACATTGTTGTTATATGACATTGCGAATTTCATAACAAAAGAGAATTTCAGAGTACATGAAAGAGTGTACGCCATTACATTCGTTGCTCCCCTCTCGTCGACAAACTCAGACTTTCTGCAAGAGAACTTTCGTCGCGTGTTCCGGGACTTTGCTTCTAGCTAAATAAAAACAACAACAACAACAGTGCACAAACAAACAGCAAGCGGCATAATTAAAAGAAACAGGCACAATAAATAACAAGGGTTTCCCATAATTAAATGAAAAAACAAGTGTTAGCGGTAAGTGCAAGTTTTTCTTAAATAATTTGTTTTCTCGAATTATATTTTGTTCTTGAGGAATTATTATAAAATTAATCGCATAGCAAAGTTTCAACCGGTATTTCTTGAGATTTCTTTTATTTATTAAAACTAATAGTGATAATAAAATTTTATCTTCTCGAAAGAACAATCAAAATATCGGTAAAAAGAAAGTACAAATTTGATATTCATCAAATAACCACTTTTTGCACTGAATTTGAGAATATTCGTGAAGAAAATCAGACGGCATCCCTACTTCAAGTAAGTCTCGATGACAAGGAAAGGAGATGGATTATACTAGTAGAAAGTCATCAGACTTCGTGATGGATGAAAAGAGTGAAGCGTGTGACGATTTTAAGGACGGTATTTCAGTGCAATACAAAACAGCAGCAAGCATGTATCTAAATTTAAAAGCAAAGATAACAGAGAAATTATTAAATAAAAATACTTTGGATCAGAGTATGGCAACAAAAAATTAAAATTAACCCCATGTGAAATGCAATCGTTCGGAGGTGGCCAGAGTTTAGGATCATGTTTATATTATTTGTGTTAAAAAATAGAGAAATATCCCCTGTAGAAAAGCTGCAGTATTTGCGAAGCAAAGTGAGAGGGGAGGCCCATCAAATCGGAAAGAGGTTCTATTTGGTTGAACAGAATTTCGATTTGGTATGGGAAGCACTAAGAAATCGATTCGAAAGTCCAAGAATTTTAGTGCATCAAGAGATTAAACACATCTTATCAATTCAAGCAACTCAAAAGAAAACTTCAAGATCGATTCGACTTATTATGGACACAATTGATGAAAATATTGCGATTTTGAAAACCTGCCAAATTGATGTTTCTTCTGGTTCTAATTTATATCTTCCCAAAAAACCACATGGAAAGAAATGAGTACTTTTCTCAAGAGGAAAATCGAGATATTGGAAAAATTTTTTGATATGAAGAAACTAAATTGGAAGGAAACCTCAGGTTAAGATCTAATGCATTTCATTCCGAAGCTGAAGGAGGCGGGGTACAATATAACTGCAGAAAATGTAAAAACAATCATTCCTTAAAGCAGTGTAAACGGTTCACAGAATTATCGGTAAAGGAAAGAATAAAATTCGTGTACTCTAATAAATATTGCACAAATTGCTTATCCCCTAATCATTTTGAATCCAAATGTCCCTTGTTTTTTTCTGCAAGAATAAGCACCACACTTTTCTTCATCAAAAAGAAGATAGCACGCGTACACAAAAGGAAACGTCTCCACAAAATGAACAAACAGGTTTATATAACACTCAAATAACGAATAATATCAAATTACACTTAGATTCAAGCTCCTCAAGTTCTATTCCACATGGACGAACAAAAATTTTACCAACAGCTCTAATCTACATACAACAAGCAGGTGATTTATTAACGGTTCGGGCGTTATTCGATGCGGGATCTGAAAAAAGTTTTATATCATCAAGAATTCAGCAGAAGCTATCTATTCTTATGGAAACTTATCACACACGAATTTCTGGTTTAGGTGGAACGGTAGTAGGCAGGTGGAAAGCAATTAGTAACATAACACTACAATCTAGAAGATCAGACTTCGATATTACAATTAAGGCCTTTATTGTTTCAAAGTTAACACATTTCCTACGTAGTGCACCAATTCGAGAACAGACCATTATTTTCACAACCCAGGTGCAATCGATGTCATAATCGATCATAATCGGTTATTTGCCATTCATCAATCTAAGCGGTGTAAAATCTGATATCGAAAATACTTTTGAGGCAAGAGAATCTCATTTCGGTTGGTATATATCAGGTCGGACCAATATGTATTTTGTCAGCATTTTAACAAAAAAATAGTTCAGCGTCAACCAGAAGGAAGATATTACCTTTTAAGGCAAACTACCGCTCGGAAATCTTTTTGGGATCACCAAAAACAATATCTGCAGATGAAAAAGAGATTGGACAAGAATCCAAAATTAAAAAAAACGGTGTCAACAGGTTCTACAAGAATGTATTGATATGGGTCACATGGACCAAGCAACACATCAGGAACCTTTAACACAAAAGCACTTCTCGTTCTTTCTACCTCATCAAGCAGTAATTCGTTTAGAAAATAAATCGACCGAAGTACGTATTGAATTCAATGCATCCAAGGAAACTTCTAGTGGGTTTTCATTAAACTATGTGTTATATCAAGGCTCAACGCTTAAAGGAGACCTCATGCAAATTACCTTATAATGGAGATATTAAAAATATGTACTTACAAACCCGAATGATTCCGTTAAAGTTTTTCAACTAAAAACTGTAACCTCTTTGGAGTTAACAGTGCACCATATTTGGCACTAAGAACTCTTCTCGAGCTAAGCGAAGATTGTTAAACAATGTACCCCTTTGCTTCAACAATTCTAAAGGGGGGAAATTTACGTTGATATCGTTTTGTCTGGAGGACATAAAAGAAAAAGCAAAACAAAAACAAATACTACTTACCAAAGCTTTAGCCAGCGCCGGGTTTCTATTAAAGAAAATGACAGCCAATCACCACGTTCCTCTTGAAAATTTAGCCCGGGAAGATCTTCTTGAAGATGGTTTTTTAAAATTGAAAACTCTAGCTTATTAAAGACCTTAGGTATACGTTGGAATGTACAGGAAGATACATTTTATACGTACCGGAAACAATAGGGATTTCGCCAGCCACTACTAAACGAAAAATCTTATCTGTTATCCCTAAATTATTATCTTCTACGTTGGTTAGGGCCTGTTGTGATCATCGCTAAACTTTTAATGCAAGAACTGTGGGAATGTAAAATAGATTTGGACGAAGTCATACCAGAAAAAATCCCCAATAGATAGAACTCATTTTCTATTGATAAAAATACCCAGATGGTTAAACATTTATCAGGCTCAAATGCAAGGTTTCTGCGAGGCATCGGCGAAAGCATATTGTGGAGCGGTGTATTTAAGATTTACTACTCCTGAGGCAGAAATATTTTGTAATTTATTGATTGGGAAAACTAAGGTTGCTTAAGGCTAACTATTCCAAAGCTCGAGCTTTGTGGAGCATTATTATTCTCGAAACTGATAAAAGCTTAACCAGAAGATTAAAATTCTTGTTTGAACCATTTTTACATACCGGCTCATCAATTGACTTAGGATGACTCCAAAAATCTCCACATACTTAAAAAAATTTTGTAGTAAATCGTGTTAGCCAAATTCACAATTTCAGTCAACTAAACCAATGGAGGTATGTAAAGACGGAGTAAAACCCTGCCGATTCTGGAACTCGAGGCTAATCTCTACACGAACTTTCGGAAAATAATTTATGGTGGTACGGCCCTCTATGGCTAAGCCAATCCACTGAATATTGGCCAAAACCACGCACATTTGATCCAACTGATTTGGAGACAAAAAACGTATCAAATGTTCATATACAAACTAAAAAGGAGGATATTTTGAGTGAATTTTCATCATTTCCCAGAGCCTTAAGGATCATAAGTTATCGTTTTCGCTTCATTAATCGTATTATAAAATGCCCATTTTGAACCCAATCATATATTACTTCCGAGGAAATTAATTTTATAAGAAATCGTGTTGTATTAAATGCACAAAGAATTATCGAGAATGCGAGTGTCTTGGTGACAATCGGCCCATAGTAGAAAAAGACGAATTCTATCCTTAAGCCCATTACTTAACAATAAAGGCCTGCTGAGAGTAGGCGGTAGACTGACCAATTCCGAATAAAGTTTCAGCGAACAACATCCTATTATTCCTGAAAAGTCCTAATTTGACTTATTAGACAAGGATTTTAGAGAGAGAGTTAGCTTTTCTTTAGCCTTTACGTATACTGGAGCCGACTTTGTTGGTTCATATACAATAAAATCTTAAAATTTACGAAATTCAAAACTTCTAAAATGTTACGCAGCAGTTTTTTATGTTTCCCAACTGGTGCAGTTCATCTTGAAGTCTGTTCAGGATTGGTTACTGAAGGTTTTCTTGCCTGCTTTGCGAGATTCACGGATCGCAGAGGATTACCAAAGACAGTGTTTTCCGAAATGGCCGAAATTTTTTAGGTGCTAAACATTAATTGCTAAAAATGCACAACGAATTCATGAAAAGTGTGGAAAAGTCTCTAATCGAAAAGTATGGAACACATGGCTTCACCTGGACATTCATACCACCGTATGCACCACACATGTGTTGACTTTGGGAGGCCGCTGTCAAAAGTATGAAGTCCCACTTAAAAAAGGTAGCTGGAAACCTAACATTCATATTTGAAGAATTCTACACCCTACTTGTACGAATCAAAGCGATATTGAACCCACGTCCAATTTCTCCACTGTCAGAAAATTCCAACGAACTCCTGCCATTGACCTCAGGTCATTTTCTAAAAGGCGCTGCACTTATTACCGTTCCAGAACATCACATGAAACTTTTATAGAGAAAATATCTGCTAAAGTTATTCGCACGCCGATGAAAAAATTAATATATCACAGAATTGCAACGCAGAAGCAAATGGAGGAATGAAATGGATAATCTAAAGGAAAAAGGTTTTGTTTTGATCAAAGAGAATCTACTACCAGCAATGGAATGGCGGCTTGGTCGGATAAAAAAGCTAATCTATGGAAAAGACCGTAGAGTTCATGTGGCCGAGATATAAACTACTAATAGTATCGTTACGCGTTACGTTAAATTGTGCAAATTACCAATCAAATCATATATTTCAAGTAGTCCCAAGTAAATTAGGTCTTTGCATTTTTTTATTTACATAATCTTAGAACATTCAAGAAAGTTAAAAGTCAAAACCCACTCTCTAATTATATTGCGCCTATTTCTCTCTAAAATATTGCGTATGCTGCAGAAGTATGTCTGTTCAACAGAGGAGAGCACATGTGGTGAAGGAGGGATATTGCTTGAATTGTTTTTTGCTAAAGCCAAACCCGATACTGTTGTGAATCGGAGAATCGCTGCAAAGAACCATGCTGCACGATAACAAGAGAGAAGTGGTCAGATCGACATCAAGTTACGAGGCTACAAATTCAACAACCCCCTAGGTGCTAATGAAACCAAGAAGAGTAAATTCTATCCCTATGTGCGTGGGTAGTCGAGGTCTTATTCCTCCTCTAATGCAGGTGGACCTCACGTATAAGGGAACAACCAGATGTGTCACATTTGTGCCGCATACATCCACCGACCAGGCCTTCCTCCTGAAGGCCGAAGCACAAGAGTTTCCGAATCTTCCATTGTCGGACATGCAAGTCTTTGAGGTGGCGCTAGATTACAATGGAAAAAACAGTATGGGCACGTGGAACCTGGAGATTATATATCATCATAGTTTTACCTTCTCTCCACCGATAAACGACGAAACATTAAAGCAAGATTTCGATTATTTAAGGCCAAAGGTGCATCCGCAGTATGCCACTTGCTGAAAAGTGGACGGAGTTATAAGCAGACATTTGTTGTCCTCATTTTTGTGCAGAGAAACAAACTGTCCTGATCACAAGCTGCCTTGGGTTCAATTATCCTAATTTGGTTGGATCATACACGGTGTGAGGGTGAGTGGGTAAAAATAAAATAAATTATTTACTCCAAGTGCAAAGAAAAAAGCAAAACAAATAGAATTAATTTTCTCTAAATAAATTTACTTGCAGGTAAAAAAAACGTACTTTTGGATTTGGGGGTTGTTCGGGTAATAAAAAAAATACTCTTTATTATTCTTCTTCTTTTTTCTATGTTTTAGTACAAACATAATATTACCTTAAAACCTAAAACAGATATCTTAAAAATAGGGTGACCAGCGTAAGCATCCTGCCCCCCTTGCAAGCTTGCAATAAAACAAGGGTGAGTGAGAGTTACGTGGCCGAAATAATGGGTAATTCATAGAAAATTATATATGTATATACATAAAGAAAAATTCAAGAAATTCAATTCAAAAATTCAAACTAAATATAAAATAAAAAAGGGTTTTCTTCATTGCCTGCCGAGGACGTTGATCACGATAGTGGGGCCGGAATTTGTAACCGGAACCACGATACTGTTGCTGGGCGTGGATGAAGGGTGGGTTGCGCAAAAACACGTCTTGACCAGAGCTTGGTTGTGGGTTGCGCTCTTCCTATTTTTGCGATTTTCTGCTGGCTTTCCAGTGGAAGTCTTTTCCTTGATTGCGATTTATTTTTCTCTGCTGAATTCATCTTGTCGCTTCTATGATAAAAGTGCAGCATGGTGTGATGCTCTTGCAGGCACTCCATACAACGGTTTCTGCTTCTGCAATATCTCACAAAATGCGAATGTGCCAGACAGTTAATGTAGTATTTGTGCCTTTTCACCACGCCTAACCGTTTGAGCGGGGTCATACGGCGATGTTTGTGGCCCTTTCGTAGGGGGTGAGCTTCAGGGCATTTAGAGTCTTTGGGAGTAATTATCTTATCCAGACTTTTATTTGCGAGCCGTTCTACAGCCAGTCTACAAGGTTCGAGTTCAGACATCTGAAAATAAAAAACGATAGGCTGGCAAAGAAAAGGAATCGAATTAGTGTTGCACTTTACTTGGAAGCAACACGAGCTTAGCAATTGGCCGTGTTAGAAAGCCATTGGCCGTCCGCACTTTCGAATCAGGGCCTTGGTAGACTCTTTCGATGAGCAAACAAATATTGCAAAATTTTCAGCTTACGCCAGCAATTAGCGTAGCTGAAAGACTCATTCGAAAAATCGGGCTCAGGAGGGGACACTATAGCACTTCCTATGAGAAAATATTCCGGGTTTAACGGGTTGATGTCTGACGGGTTGTCAGTCATTAAACTAAGAGGTCTCGAATTCAAGCAAGCCTCTATTCTTGCCAACATGGTCGAGAATTCTTCATAAGTAAATCTATGGGCATGCGATATTTTCCTCAAGTGGGTCAAAGCCACATATATGTGGAGCTCCAGGGGTAATAAAATGCCAATACACCAATTGGAAGGCATTCTTTGCGACAAGCTGGCGCTTGATGTTCTCGATAAATTGGGTTTTATTTTTACTCAACAAATTGGCTGCTCCAACAAATGCAGTACCATTAGCAGAGTAAATGTGTGCATTACAGTCACGACGGGAGAAGAATATAGCGAAAGCGGCCAAAAAATACTCAGTGGATATGTCATTTGTAGCCTCAAGGTGAATGACTCGGGTAGCAAAACAAACAAATACCAAGACATATTCTTTCGCTATACCACAACCACGCCCTATGTACGATTTCATTTCAAATGGACCAGCAAAATCAAGCCCTTTGTGAGTGAAAGGGCGAGTAAGTGTGGTTCTCTCAGGGGGTAAAGCAGCCATAATCTGCTGGCCGAGCTTTCGCTTATATACGGAACACACTTTGCAGTTGTGAACAACGGTCTTCACTAAATTCTTCAATTTACGGACTCGTAAAGTCGCGTAAGTCGAAGCATTAGGGGAATATCCGCATGAGCCGAAAACTTATGAAGATGATCCAAATATAGACGAGTGAAACGACCATTATAGGGTAATAATTTCGGAAACCGTTTATTATAGGTCAAAGTTGGTGACCTAGAAAGTCTACCATTAACACGAACAAATCCTTGGGAGTCTACAAAGGGGTTAAAAACGTGCAAAAGACTTTTGCTTGGTAAAATGGAGCTATTCTTCAATAAAGAATACTCGGGGAAATGGCTAGTTTGACACATTATGATCAAACGATCGGTAGCGAACCTGACTTCTGTCTGACTCAACTCATCAGACAAAGTATTCTGATTCGATTTTTCTCTCGGGTGTGTCGAGCGATAAAAACGAAATATATATGACAAAACTCTCAGGGCACGGGGTAAATCCGAAAATCGACTCAAATATTCTTCGGAAATCTCAGTTTGTGCAACATTGACCTGTACCAAACGCGTTTCAAGTTGAATGGCAGGCTGAAAAGATGAACGAGGCTATTCCGATTGTGGGCGGTTCAACCATTCAGGACCTTTCCATCAAATATCAGAAGTACAAAGCTCTCTAGCGGTAATACCACGACTAGCGAAATCAGCAGGGTTGTAATGAGATTCTACGTGATTCCAATTGTCAGTACCTGCCTGGTCCACGATAAACGAAACTCGATTCGCCACAAAAGGCACGGGGGTTTTTGAAGCCACGCCAGAACGATAGTCGAATCCGTCCAATGGCTTCCGAATCGGTAACATTCAGCTCCTTTCGAAATATATGTACCATTTTTGCCAATAGAGTTGCACCGCAGACCTCTAAACGGGGTAAAGATTGTACTTTTATAAGCGCAACTTTTGTCTTGGCAGCGAGCAAATGGGTGATAATATCACCAGACGGGGTTAGGTCTCTACTATACAGTGTGGCAGCATATGCTTTCTCAGTGCATCACAAATGAATGAAGTTGTACTTCAAATTGGGGGTTAAAATTAACCCAACGGGGGATGTTAGTCCTTTCGATTGCAGGGCTATCATCGATAAATTCATGCTTCTTGTTCAACGTCATGGGTTTCAAACATTCGCCCCAATCGGTTCTGTCTTTCCAAATTTGTTGCATAAAAATTTTAGCAACAATTATTTTGGGTGTCAACCACCCAACGGGGTCAAATAGCAAAGACAAAACAGAACGTTTGCTGACTTCAGACAAATCGGTCGTTGGAGCTGGCTGGAAGAATAATGCATCAATGCTTGCATTCCAACGTAAACTTAGAGTTTTAGAGGTGCTGGCCTCTAACAATATCAAACTCAAAAAATTAGACGATTGACAAGAAGCATTAAAAACCACACGAAGCTTAGTGATCGTACTATCAGGCTTAAAAACGACATGATGGGGTATATAATAACTGGGTTCGGGTGAGTAAATGGAGTCACGATCGATTCTCGTCATATGTCTTAGAGTTAGGTATTCCTCAATAACTCGATCGTATTGAGCTTTAACCTCGGCGTTTTTCAACAATCTAGATTCGCTCCGCATGAATTGGAAAAAACACCTCTACGAGATGGACCAAATCGAAAATCTTTTTTAAATCGAAAATTCTGATTTAAATGGTAATGCAACTACATATCGACCCTCCTTGGTCCAGAAGTAGCGCGTCGATACAGATCATCACAGAAACGATCCTCAGGTGACAATAATTTTGACCTTGCTACTTCCTTTATTTCCCAGAATCGACTAATTTTTGCATCCAAATCCAATT
>JAKWBJ010000092.1:230000-440000 GCA_023159175.1 Wohlfahrtia magnifica | reverse complement strand
CAAATCGGTTCAAAAAACTGGAAGATTAAATAATTTAAATAGTTTTGAGGTTCTAGTGCAATTAATAATTTTGAGAAAATATGAAGTTTGTACACCACACTCAGACGATCCTACTGAAATATTTTTTAAATTAAATAAAAGAAAAACGAAAAATTATACACAAAGGAAGAAGTACATACGCATGTACT
The DNA here is from genome assembly GCA_023159175.1 of Wohlfahrtia magnifica. Taxonomy (NCBI): domain Eukaryota; kingdom Metazoa; phylum Arthropoda; class Insecta; order Diptera; family Sarcophagidae; genus Wohlfahrtia; species Wohlfahrtia magnifica. Next base: position 439,812 of record JAKWBJ010000092.1, on the reverse strand, counting down.
CGTATTTTGTTTATAAAATGTCTTTAGTAAGATCGCTTCAAAAATAATTATTAATTAAAATATTCTGCTTAAGCAGTTATAAATAAAATAAGTTTTTTTGTCGTTACATATTTAATTTAGTTTTTAATTAGATACTAAACAAACAATAAGCCAAAAATATACATATGTAGACTCGCAAGTACCTTAAGTGTGCTCTGATTTGAACAAAATGACTTAGGAACATTTCATAATTTCAACATTTTTAAAAATTGATGATTAATGTTAGATGATCACAAGTGCGAATAGCCTATAAAACTGTTTACATAGCTTTATTTTGTAAGAGGTTTCTCGAATGAGCTGCCATAACAACTCACATCTAACAGGTGCGAGAATAATATACATATATATTTATAGCAAAAAATAAAAAAGTTGTTAAAAATGATTTAAAATAATTTATTTAAAATTGTAATAAAATTATGCTATTTTGTTTATTTTTAACACTTTTGTTAAAAAAACTATTCCGCTGTGACAAATTTATAAAATGAATTTTTAAATCTTTTAAAATTATTTTTTTAACTTTAAATTTGAAACTTAGTAAATTTGTTTATCATTTATTTTTTTTTTTTTTGATATGTGTGGCAACACCAAGTTTGTCAGCTAGTGAACGGAGTGAATCTGGCAACACTTTAGAACACAAAAGAAAAAGAAAACTAATATTAATTCCTCGCGTCGTCTTTGCTGCCACAACTGTAGACAATTCTTCTCGCAACTTAATTTGAATTGTTTTAAACTTCCAAACATGAAAAAAAATAATAATAATTTTGAATAGTTTAGGAGTAAAATAACGCGTTTTTTACCGCAAACTATAAATGTTTGCATTTGAAAAGTGCTACTATTTGTAACACTTCCGTTCATATTTACAGTGTTAACACACCAAAATCTTTTAATTTGACAGCTTTTATTGGAAATGTGGAAAGTAGCAATGGTAACTCCTATTGAGAAAAAAATATACTTAGAAATGTGAAGAATATCGGCCGATCAGTACATTGAAAAATTGCGAAAAGATCATAGAGAAATTCGTGAAAATACAACTCAAAAATTATGTGGAGCGAAATAGACTTTTACATGTGAAGCGGATGTCAATTATGTGATAAACAGGTGAAACAAATTGAGAAGAATAATAAAATATCGGTAATATTCTTAGACTTTAAGAGAGCCTTTGAGACAATAGATAAAAAAATATTGTTAAAAATTATATTTATATCGTGTACAGGATAATGAACTTAAATGGTTTGAGTTGTATTTGACAAACAGACAACAAGTAACGAAGGTGAACAGTGTTAAGTCAAGTGCAATTGTCAATGATATCGGTGTTCCTCAAAGATCAATATTAGGTGCGCTGTTATTTATAATATAAGCGATATGCCGAATATTTTAGAAAGAAGTGATATTGTATTATACGCGGGCGATACTAAAATTTTTAGTGAGGCGGAAAATTAAGCTCAGTGAATTGCTCAGAACTTAACAATATTATTATAATTGTGGAAATTACAATAAAGTATTGAAAATTCTACTAAATAAATACATATATAATATAATATTCTAATGAAAACGTAATTAACGTAATTACCTCTTTCGCATTGAGTTATAGAAACATTTTTTACTCAAAAATCGAGAAACAATGGATTTTTGTTTCACACTTTTCGATGCGAAAATAAATACAGAAACAAGTTACTGTTTTCAACATTAAAACCATAAACAATTACGTTTACAGTATACATTTTTGTAAATCTGTTTTTAATTCTTATTGTGCTAACTGTGCAACAGCTGTTTTTGTTTGTATATAAAACAGAGAAATTTTGTTAATGGAAAAAATATCCACAAATACTTTTGTAAAAGAACATTATTAAAAAATGAGCACGAGCTTTAAAATTAAGTCATTATATATAAAAAGTGTTAGAAGATTCTAAGCGAAAAGAATCACTTTTGTTAACAATAATAATTAGTTATTATCATTGAGGTATAAAGGTACTGCTACCCTTCGATCTATTGTAAAGTCCTCTATCCATATAGAGTTTCGCTATAACGTCTCCCACAATCTCGTCGGTCTGACGAATTTCAGGCTAACTCCCCACCTATTTTTCGATAGGCACTTCAGATAATTCTTGCAGATACTTCTTCTCAGAGTACATCAATACCTCACTTATACACAGAATGTGCACTGAACATCAGGCTTGAGAATATCTCCATTTATTAAAATTTCCACTTAGTCTGCAATGACCGATCAGAATCTTTAGGCTGTTTCTGAACAGTCATATGCAGAATTCAAATCTCCTACTGTTATAGTGATCTAACAAAAGTATAGATTGTCTCAAACCCGTATGGTTGGAGAAGAGTACCCGCCTCTCATTATACTTACTATCGCTGAATATGTCCTTCCAGGCCCATAATGGAGATTTGGACCCACTAGTGGAGTGGAAGCTCCCTTTCTATCTAGTTCATCCACTTTTTCATTCTTCGTAATTCCCACGTGCGTATAAGCTAAGCCTATTGTCTCTGAAAAAGCCTATTGTTCTTGGTTCCTGGTAGTTACCCTTAGCCTTGAGTCAACCTCATAGGTGCCAAGTGCTCGAATAGGTGCTTGACTGTCAGATAGTATGGCATGTCTTGCCTCCTATATTTCCTTTCCAAGAAGTTGAATATGTTTGTCTAGAGTATGTTTACGAATTTCCACATAGGCTCCGAATATTCCCTCTTAGAGTCCAACACACTCGCGCCTGTACCACCTGCAGTATTCGACCCATCCATGTACCACAAAATAGTCTCTTCGCCAAAGGAGTATTCAGCGTCCAAACCGCTCCACACTATCTTACAGTGAAGCATTTGCATTTTCATGAATCTCATAGAGATTCAGGATTCTTTCTACAGGACAGCTAAGTAGGGAGTTATAGACCACTCGACCAACGGGAGAGATCGCACAGTCTCGATCTGTTTCTCATTATCTCCATCATGGTCTCTATGGTTCTATTTTTCGCTGTGCAGGTCCAATAGTGCTGCTGTGGGTCGAGTTCTATTGCCACAGATATGCTTATGCACGTCAATCGTTGTACCTTATTCGCCTCTGCTTTTACTTACTCCCAAACTCGTCGTTTCTGAGCCCATATGTCAAAACCGGTCTGACAATCATGGTATACATCCAGTACAGAACTCTTGGGTTACAGCGCCCAGATCTCTCTTCAAGACTTCTGCATACCATTTGCTGGTGTGTAGCTTTCATCTAAATGGTTTCCACATTATCTCTCCATGTCAACTTACCATACAGTATTGTTCTCAAATACTGCATCAATTCCATATCCCCTTTGTATAATATCACACAGGTATCCTCGAATTTGCACCTTGCTATCAGAGCAATGTAGTCTGCATTGACCTGGCAGTCAATGCTATCCGTCAATAATGTCGTTAAAAGTTCGGCAACAACTAGACCACACATTAAAGGCGATAGAATTGCTTCCTGTGGGCAGCCCCTAGCTTTGCCGTCACTTATATTCTCGTCGCCTGCACAAGTTTCTTCAGATTTATTACGCACGACCTCTACCATCCATCTGAATGTAGAAGGGTCCACACCCTTCTTATCAAAGCCCTCTCTATAACTTCTTGAGAAGAATATCTAAGAAAGCATATATCTAAGAAAGCACATACAGTGATTTCCTTGTCTTCCAAGAATTGCTGTATAGCTCCTACAAATTCCATGGGAGCCGTTTCCATGAATCTGCCCGCTCTGTCAGCGTATAGGTCGGATACAATGGCACGCGTTGCAGAAGCCTACATCTTATATGGCTGTCCACAACTTTATTAAGTGCCTTCAACAAAAATGATGTCAGGCTAATCGGACTGAAAGACTTTGAGTGCGTTGGAATTTATACAACTGCCAATTTAATTCTCCCTGTGGAACAAATACTGGCAGCTGCTCGTATCCTTTTTCTTACCTATAGGTTTCTTAGGGTAGCTACATTAAAATCAGCTATCATTGCCCAATTCACTCATCCAAGAACATTGGATTGTCAATAATAAGGTTTAAGAATTGAAATTTACGGTTAGAATGACATTCAAATAACACTATAATTAGTGACCCTATAATTAATAACAAGATTGCAGCCGAATAATTAAATTGTAAAAATTTTAATATAAAACCCTTAATGTAGAAAGTAAAGTATAACATACTAATTAAGCGGCACATTAATAGCAGAAACAAGACCACACAAAATTACAAACAAAAACTGCAATGTGTGCTTGAAATTAAATAGACTAACAAGAGTCAAAGCACTTGAAATAGATCGTTGGGTATCATTTCACAAAAATAATAAAAATAAAATTTATTAAATAATAAAATAAAGAATAAAAATAAAATTAAATTTATTAAATAATAAAAATAAAACTTATTATTTTTCCAGTAACTCATTATAATGTAAATTCAGTAAAATTTTGAGTGAGATTTAAACCAATGAAAGAGAAGTGCTTAGTGAAAGTAGATCTTACTTTACATTAGAGTGAGTAGGATATAGTTCTGTAAAATTAGTTTTAATTAGTATAAATAGGGGAAAATTTTTAATAAAAGATCAAAACATTTTTGTAACTTAAACGAAGTGCGTCTCATTTAAGATCCTTCTGACCAAGCACCTCAAACAGTGCACAGATGAAGTAAGACTTCTGTGGCTAGACATAGCATTATAAACAGTTCTAGCAAGCCAACATAAAAAATTGAAATAACAAACCTTATTATCTTTCAGCAATGGTGATCTGGCGGCAGTTGAGGGTGAAGGTACGAGCGGTGGCAGGTTTATTTTGCCTTCCATCTATCTGCCCTACGAGGCGACGTATCCTCCAGGTGATGCAGGGGCATAGCTGACGTCTTCCTGGTGTGGAGTGTGTGTTCCAAGATACTTTATTTGTAATAGGGGCAATGTGCCTACTTTTAGAAACAGTACTATGGAGGAAGTCATAGGTGTGACTCTAATAAATAGAGATGGCCTTGTAGTGGACTGGAGAGTGGATGAGGAATTCTCCTACTCGGATCACAGACTGATGCGCTTCTGCCTTGATTGTGGAAGGCCTAGGAGATTCCCTTTATGAACTCCAGGAGAAATGACTGGGAGCTATTTAAGGATAGCTTGGAGGATCATCTGGGCGATTTGTCACTGGAGCCTGCGAATGAGAATTCAGATAGATATACTTCAATAGGTACAAGAGTAATATTAAGAAGACTAAGAGAGCATCTCGAAGGAACTTTTGTGAAACCATAGATTGCTTCAATGAATGTATTGTAGAAGGGTATAATCCAAGGGGAATACAACCTTTTGCAGCATCCAGACGGAACGGACGCTTCATGTTATTTGTTAAAGTTTTTAAGGTATGCCTGATTGACAGAATTGTGCCTACAGCGTTTAGAAGGATAAGTGTGGTGTTCATACCAAAGGCCGGCAGAGCTTGCCACTCCATACCGAGGATGATCAGTCTGTCATCGTTTTTGCTGAAAACGATGGAGAGTGGTCGAATTATATCTGAGGTGTAAGATAGACAAAGGACCTTTATTGGGGCTCAACATACTCACTTGAGAAAGGTAGGTCTGTAGTGACTACACTGCACGAGGTTGTCGGTCACGTTAAAAGGGGTCTGCACTACGAGATTTTTTCCTAGTAGCCTTTTTGATATTGAAGATGCCTTCAATAATATTGAGGGCGGAGCGATCAGAGAGGCATTAATTGATTTTTGTGTCTTCGGTGTGCTTAAAAGCAGGTTGTCCACTCGGAACTTGAAAGGCATGCCTTAAGAGATTGGTGTCTCGCGGTACGCCTCTAGGATGGGTATTCTCGCCCTTGCTTTGGAATCTTATTTTCAATGACATCCTTAAGCGTTTTGATATTGAAATAAAGAAGATGGTTTGTTACGCGGGATGATGTAGTGATTATGGTGACGCGTAGGTTTCTCCCGACCATCAAATTGAGCAGGTGATAGTATCTTTGGAATACGGCGGATTTTATGGTTGTGCCTTCCGGCGTTTTCCGCTGGTGTTTCTGTGGTCTTCATGCCCAGTCTTTGTCGCTATATTGCGTAGCTGGAAGTGGCTGGTTTGTCATCCAACACTACATATGCAATACTTCCCTCAGTTTTCTCTAGAGTTGGCTCAGATCGAGATACTGGGATACTGCAGTGGATTTGGAAAATGGTACCAAATGCTTCTTTGAGTTTATCCTTACTTGTCGGCCCTTTATCACCCACTTTCACTAGTTGGCTAACTGATTTTCTTACAACTCGTTTTTCTCTTGGAGGCGTCCTGGTTTTGCTCCTAGAGTCAGGATCTTTGCCTTGCAGACTGTATACACAGACCTCATGATCCATTCGGTCTGCTAGTTCAGATGTGGACCATGCATGCAAGTTTATATTTTTTATTTTCTTCTTAATATTCTTCATACTTCTCCTTCTTTACGTTCTGGTCCTTAGCCCGAATTAGAATAGAATTCCAAACGCTTTGATAGTGTGCACTGTTCCTCCAATTTTTCGCACCAATAAAATATCCATTTTAAGCTGATCTTTTAACGTCATTCTGCAAATTTTTATCAGCTTTGCAGGAATACCAAGCTCAGACGTGACATTGAACACCTATGCACGAATTGTGCTAAAAAAGCAGCCTAGTAATCGACGAATAAATAATATGTATTTGTTTTTCTTGAGCCTTTTCAAAGATTTGGCGTAGTGTGAAAAATTGGTCGGCGGTATATTTACCAGGTCCAAAACCACACTGGTATGAACTAATTATATCATTTACCTTCGGTTTTAATCTTTCACACAAACCGCTCGACAGAATTTTGTACGCGATGGGGCGGAGACATACCCCTTTAGTTGGCGGATACGAGTTTATCTCCCTCTTTATGTACAGGGCATAGCACATTGAGGCTACAATCATCGAGAATGCGTTCCTCAACCAGATAGTGCTAACGAGCTGATGCATGCACCCTACCAACTCGAGCTTCCATCTTAAATAATTCTGCCTGCAATACGTCGCCACCAACAGTTTTGTTATTTTTAAGCCATGATATTGCTATTCTGATCTCATCCTAATTAGGTGGTGCACATTCAACACTATCATCTTTAATTGGATCCGAGGTATTTTTATCACTGCTGTCATTACACACCAACAGTCTCGAAAAGTGGTCTTTCCGGATCACGCACGCTTTCAGGGTCAGCCACCAGCTTTTTTTTTAGGTCAGTTTAGTCAGTCTCCGTACTATATCGGGACTGGATGGTCAACCATGACAGAGCCCGTAAGCAATAGTCTATCTACTCTTGAATTCGGCCTGCTTTTCAAAAGGCACCGTTAGCGACTTGGTTTTTAGCCCCACAGTTCGACTGATTCTCAAGACGGGTCGCATAACACCTTTTTTCAGCCGCTGGGACAATTCTCATTTACTGCTCCTCATCTGCCTTTCTGACATGGAAGAGTAAACTTTGACACCACATCAAGGTAATTATCCCTTCGTAATCGTACATGAATAATGTATAACAACAATAAAATAGAAAAAGCTGGTTTACACGGTAATAAAAGTCGTACGAAATGTCAAATTTATGTGTAGAAGAGAACGTATAGTATAAATTTAATATGTAACGTGTATTGATTTCGCTTGATTTACAATGTTACTGTTTGTCAAGAATTAAGAAAAACAATGTTTTGTCAAGATGTTCAAGCACAATTTCTTAAGTTTTCCTTACATAAATTTTGTAAAAAGCTATTGAATATTTTAGTGAATTAACAATGTAAAATGTTTTGAGTGTATTTGTTTTATAATTTAGTTTCTACATATTACATATGCATCTATTGAGTGCTGGGTTTGGAATACAGTGCAGTCTGAGAACCCGAGAGGTCAAGTTCATCAGAGTAAAAAGCTGATCAACATTGTAATCGAGGCATCCGTATAGATTGTAATCGTGTCGTCCCGGAGCTCAACAGATCGCACAGCCCAATCGTCCCTAGTGGAAACCCTAGTACCATACTTTCTACCTAAGTTTATTGTAGTTATCCGTTCCACGTTTATACGCATACTTGTAGGATGGTGCCTTGACTAATTCGAAGGTACCACAGGTACCTGATTCGATAAGGCAGAAGAATGCTCAGTGATTATTCCATGAGTTGACTTATTGTGGGAAGAAATTATCTCCTAGCAAGAAGCAACACATCACATATCATTTAACTTGAAGAGGATTTCATTCACGACAAGGTCCCACAGAAGTTGAGAAAACACATCACTGTGGCGTGCCCCTTATCACGAATTTTCCCGTCACACCAATACCCGAAATATAGTTAATGTCCCAGCTCCTCAGCATGTTTTTGGTCCCGTTCGCTGGCCACGGTAATTTGAAGGGCTTTAAAGATGTCTTTGCTTATAAAAGCCACTTCCCGCTTACAAAAGAATATACTGATCACCTATGTGGACTTGGGAAGCCGCGAGATACTACCGAAAAAGTGAAAGTCTCTATCACCGTTAGATTACAAGTGGTATAATTTAATAAAAGGAAAGCATTAACATCCTTTCTGAGAAAAGTACAACTTTTCAATTTATCCTCGATGGTTAGAGAGAGGAATATATAGTTTCGCGACAGGATGCCCCAAGCCTTACTGGCTGGCCACAAGTCAGAGTTCTGGGATTAAAACCTTTTTCTCTACGAAATGCAGCAATTTGTCCGTTGGGTCTTGGGAATGATGCGGATTAAGTTGAATCAGCATAAGTAAATAAGTATTCCTGCACGATGGAGAAAAACCACTCATCATTAATGGTAACAGCGGCATATTTTGATATCAGGCTCATATGAGTAGCCGAACTAACTAGACGGAGCACGACGACTTTAGTTGTCTTCTGTTTCTTAAGTGCTAGGCCGGTTATATGTTTTCTCCAGAAGATGGAAACAGAGTTCTTGCTGTAAGCAGGCGTGAGAACTGTTGAACGGATTAGAACTGCTAAACCTGCCAAGACAGAGAACTTCGGCTGTGGTAAGTATGTTTGCTCTCTGGACATTGTATAGTGCGCAGACATGCAGTACGTCTTGGCTATAGAGCAAAAACGTTGTGTAGTTATTGCTGTGACAACGAAGAGGTTGGAGGGATCCTCTCTCTTGTCCAGTGTTGTGTACCAAGTTCTTTATTACATTTTATCAATATGATTATGACCTAAATATGCAGAGAAATCTTCTAGGAGGAGAAACCCATACTCTCACCGTCATCCATGTTGGCCCCATGCTAAAGCGTGCCAACACTTCGGATACAGTTTTCGAGAAAGCCTCGCTTTTCTCCTCCAAAAGCAGCCATCTGTTCACACACATTCAGCTATCAGGTTGACTGCGGTCTAGGAAGCTAGTTGATGATTTCAACCGCTTAATTTTCGACACCTGTGTATTACTTGGCCTTTACCGCTTGGAACTAGGCCTACTTGGCGATCCTTTAGTAGCTTCAGTAGTTCCCCAAGACGAGGAGGTTGCAGACATCACCTTACTAGTCGACTTCGACCGGTCCCATTGGTCATCACCTCTCTATGGCCCTAATCTAAGATCATTAAGTTTACCTGCCCGCTCTGGTTACATATTCCATTTTCGGCTTTTTATCTGTAGTTGGCGTAACCTCCACAACAGTAGTATTTAGCATAGCGTCATACTTCTGTGTGTGGTGGGTGTTTGCGTTGTAAGCGATTTTCACTGGCAGTCATGTATTTCGGATCTCTAAGATCTGAAGAGCAGTTCGTTATTCTGCGTGTCTTTCTTTATCGTAATTCCCTTAACAGGGTCATGGGCTTCTGGAATTCGTTCATCCAACGCATTGAGCTGATCAGAGGTTACCAAAAGCAGGTGTCGTAAAAGTTTAAGCCGTCCAGATACTGGAGGTTATCGTCGGAGTCGTCGTTCGATTACTGCCTGGTCAGAAATCTTTTCGGTTTGCTTCAAAACCCGGGGTTTTCGTCTGTCCAGTCGAGTTCACAATTCAGTGGCCTCCGTCTATGTACTCACGTTACCCGCGGATATTTTGGACCCTCTTCCCCAGTTGATATTTAATAGGGCTTGGCATTTAATACTTACTGCCAGAGGCAGAAAAGATACTGCCACTCCTTTGACACAACTTGATTTTAAAATCAACCAAACTCCTTCAGCCAACTTTAACATAAGGAACAGACGCTGAAGGAGGCATTGTGACCAAAACCACAGTCCCGGACCAACAATACAGAACAAACAGAGATTCGCTATCCGCCATTAAATACAATTTTTACAGAAATAATGACTGTAGTAAATTTGTTAAATTTTATAACAGCAATTGCTTCTGAAATACATATATCAAATAATAGAAATAACGCGGTCAAAAAAATATATATTTTCTGTTTTTGCACAATTTTTGAAATAACACGGTCAAAAGGAAATCTGATTACTTTTTCCACGATTTTGCTTTAACATGATTTAAAAAAGTTTTTTTTATTGGAATTTAAAGTTTTTTTTTAGTGTAATTTTACAACTATTTTATTATTTTTACCTTGGCGGATTCATAATAAAAACAATTTCTTGTTTCAAAGTAACCTAAAGTAGTTGACCACAACTTAAATTTATTCCATTCTTATCTGTCTAAGAGGTCAAATGACCATTGTTTTCGAAGGTACATTTTTCAAAATAGAATTTTATTGCATGCAGATTTTACAGAGAACAGTGTAATTCTTTTAAAAGAGTTAATATTTTTATGAATCCTAAATGTAGAATAAAATTTTATTTCTGGTTTTCTTATTAAAGGCTTTTTTAAAAATCATTTAGCTTACAATTACGAATATGCGGTTTATTATTGTTTATTTTCATCAGCCAGTAGGCTGCCCAACGGCAGACACTTCGGCGTATAAGATCTTTCGTGTCCTCTTATAGTCACGAAAAATGACCCATATGATTACCCGCACATACCTTACAGTACGCCATCGCCCACAGATAATGTTCAGTTAACCACAACCGCCCACTGACATATCTTTATCTGTTTTTTTCCATTGGAGAAAGGTCATACCAATCGTTTGAGCTGTCGCAGCTTTTTGGTGCCCTCCCACTTTAGGTCTGACCTCTGCTCAATCTTCCCTCAAGGGCTCTGGGCAAAAAAAATTATCTGTAGTTCTTGCCCGCGGGAGGCCGACAACAATTTCATTACCTGCGACTCTGGAACGACCCGGGACCGAAAAAGCACAATCTTGTTGGCCGCACCAAGTTGTTGAAGATAGGTAAATAACGCTTTAACTAGCCACGATTTCAGCGAAGATGAAGCAAGTGCCTTCAGTGCTGCCTGACTATCCGCAAATATGGTTGTGTGTGCGCTCTCAGCGCACACTGAAGTTGCATAAATTTCAGCTTCAGACACTTGACCATTTTGCCAATGGTACGGATATGTTTGTATTAGGTTCAAAGAGCCCCAGTCCTGCACCCGTGTCAGTTCTCGATCAATCTGTGTATCACTCCACTCTGTGGACGTCACTCTTCTGAGGTCCACACAAGGCTTCGGAACTCATTCCCTGCGATCAGGGAACATTATTTCCGATCGAAAACCAACTTAGGATTCTTATAGTCTTTAATCGAACATACGATCTGGAACGCTTCCCAGAATATTCATTTGACCAAAGTCCCTAGCTCCAGTCCTGAAGCAATTCGCATATCCAAAGCACTCCTCATAGCTCACTTCTTCTCAAATATGTGCAGGGTTGTTAACTCAATTATGGTCTCAATATACGCTGACAGCTGCGCATGGCTCCATCTATATGCAGACGAACCTGTCTCGGAAGACCGACCACCCAGTGGTTTTCTAACGACCATCTTGTTCAAACTTAGGTCACTAACTAAGAGATGTATACATAATGATAGGCGTAATAATCAATCATCCAAGAGTCTAGACCATGTCTTGCCGGAAAAGCTACGACAGGTTCACATGGCCTTTGCAGTTTTTCCAAGTTCCCCACCATCACCATAGTCTCCGATCCAGGACAACACCGAGATATTTTACTGCATTAGAATAATTTATGATCATCCCTCCAACAATAATTGCACCAAGGTTTGTTTTGCTGGGATTCATAGATATTATTTCAGCACGAAATCAGTCTGATATGTAAGTTAGAACCTGAATCATAATATCAACCTTACATTATCTATCACTGCAAGATCGTTCGCATACCTTAATGCCTTAAATCCCAATCCATGCAGCTTCGTAAGAAGGTTCTAAATGACCAAAGACCACAGAAGTGGTGACAACTCTGCACCCTGAGGTCAGTCCGTTTTGGACCTTACCAAAAAGGATTCGGATCTCACGAATGAACCTATCTGTCTTTATCCCAGCATCGACTTAACCCACCCTACAGTCGGATTGTCGATGCTGAAGAAGAAATACTCGACAAATAGATAATCAGCCTTATCATAGGTATCCTCGATATCAAAGAATACACAGAGGGCGATTTCCATCTAGGCCTTCTCTATTTCTCTAGGCTTTCTCTATATCAGTAAGAAGACAGTAGTAAAGTGCCTCTTCCGTAGACTTCCCCCTGCAGTATACAAGCTCAGATTGATGTAAGTGTGCTATATCAACTATATTTTCCCTGGTATGGAGATCCACCAATCTTTCCATAGTCTTCAGTAGAAAAGATGTTAGACTTATAGGTCTATAGAATTTCGGAAGTTCACTGGACCTTTTTCCCATATTCCGGTGAGCATAATTTATTCATGGTGGTAGCCTCCTCAGCTTTTCTCCACCGAGCTTTAGCCGCATAAGTGATAATGGGTCGAATAATAAATAGCAGCATATATTCATAGTGTCAGCCTTGGCGAGAGTAAATGTGTTACCGTGAGAGGAGCGACTTGTACAGAGGGCTGTTACCGCCTTATTCTGGAAAGCACCAATTTGAGAGTTCCAATTAAGCCTCCTATCCAGAATGACATCTAGATACTTAACCTCCTTAGAAAAGTTGATGGTGGCACCCATAAAAGAAATACAGTTACATGATAACTTGTGTCTCCTTGAAAAGGGTACAAAAACCATTTTTGAGGGACTAGGAAAGCCATTTTTGAGAGCACTAATTTGACACCTCGCCCAGGGTCATCCTCATAAGTTCACACAACGTACTCTCGTATTTTCTGCGTATTGCTATAACGAGGTCATCAACGTAACCAAATACACTGTGCCAACATGGTGAAAAAACCATCAACTACTGTTGTCCATACCAATGGAGAAAGTACTCCACCCTGAGGGCTCTCTGTTGACGCCTTCACAGTAGGTTCAGGTCTTCAGCTCCTTCTGCTCCTATATAAGGAACTGATCCGAGCTATAATTGATTTCTCCACCCCTTTCCGTTTCAACGATCAAGCAATAGAGTCAAATCCTGTATTGTCAAAGGCTGAATATCTAAAGAGGCACAAAGCCACTTCCATATCATAGAATGCTTTTTTAGTACTGTACAAAAGAAACAAAATGGCAAACTCAGTGGATCCCCCCACGTACGCGAACTGAATCGGCTGAGGAGGGGCGTTCCACAAGGTACCTCTCTCTTATATAGACATCAATCAGTCTTTTCATAGTTTTCAAAAGAAAGGATAAGAGACTGATATGTCTGTACGACTTTGGAAAATGACTAGGCCTACATGCCTTCGGTATAAAAATAACCATGATCTCCCGCCACGATTGTAGAACATAACCAAAAGCTGGCCTTAAAAATCACTAACAGTTTTGGTAGGATTATGTATGAGCTCTTTTGCAAGGGAGTTGGAAAATTCCCATCCCTACATAAACAGTCAAGAAAATGTTTCCTTCGTGAGCGTATGCGCTTGGCCCTATTGGTCCTATTCCTCCTTACCGTTACTCTCAATTTTGCCAAAGTGTCATTCCACATCGAATCCTACGTTTGGCAAAATGGTCACTATGGCGCATGCTTACACCTAAGGAGGATTTAATAGTTGACTGAAGTTGACTTGCTGCCAGGTAAGTTCACCAATAGAATCTATAGAGTCAGGAACATGGGATTATAATTGGTACTAGCAACATTTACCAAATCAAATCTAATATGCATATGATCGTACAGGAATACCTCGCCCAACAAATGCCAGTCTCTTAATAGATTGGACGTGTATGTGTCATATAGCATGGTATCTAGTACTACTGATCGTTCTGCAGCCACTATTAGCCACAGATACATTATTGCTAACTAAGAAATTTAAAAGGCACTCACCCCTAGAGTTCTTATCCGTGCTGCCCCACATGAACGACCTACCACTAAATATACCCGACGCACCTTTAGCCATATGTAGTTTTGCCTGAAGCACTTTAATTGTGCCCCTCATCGACCAGATTACTGACTAGCAGAGATGACTGATGAGCACTCATGCCCAGCGTGCTGCAGGATGGCGAATTAATTGAAACTGCAGGACAGACACCTGGGGTACAGAGTTCACATACTAGCTGCCAAGTACCTACCACTCGACCATTCTTCAGGCTTCGGCGTATACTGTTCCACCTTAGATTAGGGGGACCGTTTATAAGAAGCGTCCACCCCCCGCATGATTGACTCACAGTCAGCAGAGGCAAGGCCTTACTAAACTTGGAGTTGCGGTTACCATCCTAAGATAGTAAAGATCATTCTTCTGTATGCGTTTTCAGATAGCAGAGCTGTATACTAAGTGTTAACCCAGTGGGTAACCTTAGCATAGTCCCCCGAATACCCATATAGCAAACCGCCAGCATTGCTTACTTTTGCCATGTGCAAGAGTAGGCGAGACTTTCTAAAGGGAAAGACTTGAACACGTTACCGGTGGCCGCCAGTCGGAAGCAGTAAGTCTTCTTGTGTGGTTGACCATAAGGATCGTCCACTGACTTTAACTTACGGAGCCATACCTGACCAACAGTCAATGTTTTAGAAATAAAAGTTAATTGTTGGGTTTGCCCTCTTGCGAGATAACAGCACCTACTGCTAACTAAACTACTTTCTACTTTCTTTTAAAACTACTTTCTATTTTCTTGGACATGTGCTGCGACACTTTATCATTTTCCCTTGATAAATATTTTGCCAATGGCTTAGCTCTCTTAACGTAATCCCGTATAGACTTTTTTTATTACATTATGTGCCACTACGTAGCCCAAGAATTCTGCCTCCTTAGCGTAAAATGGTGATTTTTTAAGCGAAATGTTCATATTTGATTCTTTAATAGCGTGGGCAGACGACAGTGTTAATTTGCATTAACAGCCTTAATGCAAATGTTAATTTGCATTAACAGCCTTAATGCAAATTAACTTGTGAATTATCTTCATCTTAATGTGCAATAAATTGATGTAAATGAACAAAACCAAACTGCATTTAAGCTACAGTAAGCTTTTTCAATATGGCAATACTGGGGATAATCAACCAAATTGTTTGCTGTTGTGAATGAATGTTTAATTGAAAAAAATTATAATGAATACAAATAAATAAGGAGCAGTTTATGCAAAAGTAATTATAGCGTTTTCTTAAAATAAATAGTGATTTTTCACCAACAGTATAGCTGCTAATCGTACTTGCTGTGTTCTATCCATAATCCATGATCTACGAGTATGTATAAATGCCAAAAAAATAGTTGACAAACAAACAGCTGTTTACTTAATGTAAAAACTGTCGTCTGTCAGGGTAATATTTTGGTGTTCCAAGATTAGAGAGAATCATATTGCAATCAAGAATGGGATACTTATAGATATTATATATTCATTCAATTCCTTGTAGTCAACGACCTTGCGTAATTTTTTCATACCTTCATACTTTTTTCCTTGCTTTACTAGGATGAATTATCTCATCCTTCAACTATTTTTGTACTTCATTATTAACGTAACTATTGGCAGAAAGTGCTCCATATAGGATTTTCAGCAATTGTGTGAATTTCTGCTCTAACGTCCCTCCTTAGTGGTTAATTCATATTTCCTATATATTTTTCGTTACATTTTTCCTCAAAATGTTTAGTGATTTTTCACTTTCATGAGATAACTTTATCATTTTTTTCATTATTCATCTTATTTAAACAATTTTCCCCACCGACTTGTAAGCTTCATCATATTTTTCCCTATTTTCACCTGCTTTTATTCAATCTTCTAATTCAACATTTATTATTCGCTCGCAGTGTTTATCGCAAATTCTAAATTTTAAATTATGTATATGTATGCTATTTTCTTAAAATGATAAACTATAAATATGGCCGCTTCTAAATTAGCAATTTCATAAAATCTTGACTTAAATCCTATAATGCTTGCTTCATAAAAGTATTTTATGATGGTATAACCATTAATAGTTCTTATCCTCTCCTTAATTACCAATTCCTGTATGTTCGTAAGAACTCCAGAACCGCAATAGCAGCTTATTGCGCCTTCAATTAGAATTACACATTTTGTTCAAGTTAAGGCTGTCTTGACGATGTAGGGCAATTCAATCCTTGTCATAAAAAAGACTCCTCGCTTAAGTTGTTAATCCTTTGTGTTTTATCCCAGGGTTGATGGCTGACTTGGCCACTCTCAGTTAATTGGCACTTGAAAATTATTCAAATGCCTTGGCTGAAAACGTTTGAATTTATTATTATTATTAAAAGGTCTCGTATCTAGAAATTATGTTACCAAACCGTTTTAAACCATCAATAGGCATTGGTACCAGTTTGTATTGAATAGATTCAGTTCGGAAAAAATTAGTTTGGACATTTATTTGGTTTCGCCGAGGAAAGCGTAAAGGTTTTGAAATTTTTGCGCGTGGTTATTACCAAAATTCAAGTTTGTCGCTTTATTAAATTGAAGTGAATTTTCACGAATTTTATTGGACTCGAGCTCTTGCAATAAAGCATTAAAAAGATCCACGCCTAAAATATGGTAGTTATGTCAATATATTTCATCATAATTTGAAAACTATATAATTAATAGGGTAACACATTTTTTGTATCCCTTTTACGCCCGTTCTACTGCACCAATTTCATTTAAAGTGGTACAGTACTTTGGGAGTAATACGTAAAAAGAAACTCTTTTTCTGTGTAGCTGTAAATAAAAACAAAAGAAAATATGTACATATAGTATGTGTGTATGTATATGTTTCTTATTTAAAATATTGTTACGTTTTTACCTTTTTTATGAGTTCGTAGTCAAAATAAAATAAATTTTGTGTTTGGTTTTAATTAAAAATCCTTTATTCAACACAGTTATGTGCACCACTGCTTGTAATCATTTTACAGGCAATAACAATTTTTATTCTTAATTACTCTGTCTGTTTACAACTTTGTAAACAACAACAATTACTCGACAGATCTTTCTTCCTAAAGATCTCCCAACCCGATCGTAGTTATAACTTAGGTTTGTTCACAACCTTTTCAACCAGAGGTTATCCACACTTAACTCTCTTTACTAAGTTAGCTCCATATAAACTGGTTATTACTTCACTACTAGCTTTACGAGTTTACTCCTCATAAACTCTCTTCACACCAATAACACATTCACTGAGTTAACTTTACATAAACTGCACTCGCTGAGTTTACGACACATAAACTGATTGCTGTTCGCATCGATGTGCTTTTAAATGGCTGAGTAAACAACACATCGAAAGCTCTCGAACCTCTCGATATTTCAGGTAGATTCCATTTCTTTATTTTAATTTCTTTTTAGTTCTTTTGTAGCCATGCGTGTGTAGACATCTACCTCTTTCAGCTCTTAGTGTTTGTTGTTGCTTGTTTATTGTCTGTTACTTGTTTTCTTTGCTGCTTAATTATTGTTGTTGCCGTGTTATTTTTTTATTTACTTTGTCTCTGCTAATGGTTGTTGTTGTAGATTTGGTTATTTATAAACAGCACGTATAGTTGTTCTTGCAGCTTTTGTTTATTTATTTTAGCTATGTAATAAACGCTGTGGTGCGCAACCTTATTGTCGTAACAATATTATTTATTATATATTTATATTATTTGACCTTCTTTGTTGATTTTTTTTAAGGAAATTTTTTAATTTTTTGTACGGCGGTTAATTGTAAAACTTTAATTTATATAGTACTAGAATATCCCTGCCCGCGTTGCGGGAGCCTCAATTAAAACTAATGATTTGCGTTGAGTACCAATTCATTTAGACTAAGAAACTGCCATTCTCTACATTCTCTAGATATACTAAAATCAAATTTCACTTTGTATTGGATTGTGTACAATTTCGTCCATATTTTGGCTGAAGATGTGTATTGACTACGAAGTTATTTAAACAAAATTCAGAACATTTCACTATCAACTTTTCAATATTTAATTTGTATGGGAGGTACCACGCTCACTAATCCAATTGTGCCCACTTTTTGATTTATAGTTTGTATTGACAATGAAGACATTCAAACCAAATTCGGAAGCTTTTGCTTTAACCGTTCTCAAGATATACAAAAATTAATATTTACTTTGTATGGGAGGCACCACGCCCACTCGTCTAACTCCGCCCACTTTTTCCTGATGATTTGTATTGACTATGAAGTCAATCAAACCAAATGTTGAAACTTTGGCTTCAACCGTTCTCAAGATATAATGAAATCAATATTTAGTTTGTATGGGAGGTAACCGCAACCAATTGTGTAATATCACCAATTTTTTGTCTGATTCTTTGACTTGACTATGAATCTATTTGGGCCAAATTTAGAGAATTTTTCTTTTACCATTCTGAAGATATAGACAAATAAATATACACTTTGTGTGTCCTGCCAGACATAAAGAGAGGTACTGCAAAAATTCAATTCAGTGGTTTCGGTTTCGGTTTCGGTTCAGCGGCTTAGCTATTTATAAGTCAAAAACCAACAAACTTACATACAAACATACATTCACTTTTATATATGTATACATTAACTCACACAAAGTTTAAATGCTGTAACAAATTTCGTTTTCAAGTAAAACTTATGCAATTCAAAGGGGTGCTCTCTAAAGTCAATAAATCGTAAACCAATGGGCCTACAAAAACCGCATATAGTCCTCTTTTATATATATAGATATTTTACATCTAATTTATATACATGTACGTACATGATTAAAATAAATGTTAAATGCTAGAATGCGGCTGAGTATACCACTAAAAAACTATTTCTAATAAATTTACTTATATTAAGCACTTCATTAAGGATGTTGAATAAGGCCCCTTAAAATCCGTTCAGTGTAATGTTGAAGAATTTTTGATTTTCTAGTTCAGTTTATTTTAGTTTGTCTTTTCTTTTGTTTAGAGCAGCGACGCTCATCCATGTATTACAGGTTACGAAGTTTTTCGCCCGGTTTTTATTCTCTTCGTGAATATTACAACCAGGGTTGCTAAAAGAAAAAAACTTTTCAAAAATTTTCCTAAAATGTGCTAAAATTAACAGTATCGCTAACCTTTGTTACACTGTTTTCCAATTTAAATTGCATATTGCTTTCACAATTCCTGGAAATTTGTTTTCGTTTTTTTTCTATAAAAATGTTAAGAAATTGTAATAAATTAACTAACAATGTTAAAAAAATCTTGTATCAAAAAAATTCATACGCTTTGTTTTCATTATTCTAAACGGCAACCATAATTACAACAAAAGACATGTTTGTGAGAAACAAACTCTCTTCAGTTGCTTGTTAGTTGTCAACGAAGGAGGGGTGTAGCGCATGTTATTGTATTTTCTTAATTTCAAAGAAATTTTGAAGAGCAAAAATTTTGGTTTGTACGGCAAGAAGTGTTAATTATAAGCTACATATATTTATGCATGTTTATACTTTGTATGAATACCTATTTCTTTACAGCATTTTAACTTCAGTGTATTTATCATTTTGAGTGTTTCTCTCTTTTTACGCACCCCTGGTTTAAAGAATTTATTTTCTCACATCAACACTTCTTTACCAATTACTTTAGTATTTCACTTTTGTTTTGTAAATTCGTTATTTGAATTATTAATTGTAAATTTAACACTTATTATTTTCATTTACGTAGCTTTAAATTTAAAGTATTCTACTAATTTTCTTTAATTTTGTGAATTTATTACTTTACTTTGAACTGGCTTCCAATGGACTTGATGGCTAAGCAGATGGCGATCATGTCTGCGATAAGGTTGGAGATGGCGTGGGCATGGTCTGAGAGGGATTACGGGCATGCGGCCATCTTTGGGTATTTGAATACGATTCCTAACAGGATAGATTACTGTACACCCAAATCCTTCTTAGATACGAAGTACTCCGTACGCATCTCACTAGAACCGTTAATTACACCCGTTTCTGTTGAGGTATACACGGATGGATCAAAAGCCTCGGAGGGGGTTGGGAGTGGTGTCTTTATTCCTGCATACAGGGTGAGAGTATTCTTCAAACTACCGGACCACTGCAGTATCTTACAGGCGGAGGTCTCAGCGATAAAGATGGCAATGAACTGGTTGATGTACTATAGGGTATATGATGTTGATATCCGGATCTGTACGGACATTTAGGCTGCGATCAGGGCGCTCTCCGGTGTCTACTCGACATCGCGAATTGTGTGTGAATGCAAGGCATCTCTGGACGAGATAGCGAGACATTTGGATCTGAAGATTATCTTGGTCAGGGGTCATTCTGACACCCATGGGAATTGTATGGCAGATGAACTGGCGAGAGTGGGCTCTCCCCTCAACAAAGAAGAGGTTGATCACTTGGTTGAAATGCCACTTTCCTCTTGCAGACTTCAGTTTTTTTTTATAATATAAAACATAGGTTCTGTATTTTATTATACATACATACAGTGGCTGGAAAAAAAAGTTTTCAAGACCAATGTTTCATTAACAATGCACAGTAAATTGTATTTTAGTGTTTAAAATTTTTTTTCTTAATTTGTGTCATTTATGTATATACTTCCTGGTTTTAAACTAAAATATATTTTGTAACAAAAATAAATCTTATTCCAGTTTTGGAAAAGAAACAAAACTATACCATCGAAACTCATGTTGAAAAAGTAAGTTATCAATAAATTAATATCTGCAATACCCAATGGTTTGAGTGACCACTTTGCCCAGTCTATGATTTACGGAGTCCGGGAACTCAAAACACTTATCTCGCAAAAAATTATCGAATGTCAAAAGATACATGAAAGATTGTATCTCCTAGTTTTAGAGCCCTATCCTTAAAAATTCGGATTTTTCAACTTTCCCAAGCATTTTTTATGGTGAACAGATCTGTGCTCTGCGGAGTCGACTTTAGAACATTTATATTCTCTCTTCTCAAATCATTTTTGATTATTTTTGCAGTGTTGATTGGTGGATTGTCCTGTAGAGGTTGAAGTTTTTCCTTATTAGTCATCTGCCTTCTGCTATTGCAGTCTCCTCTAGAATTTTTAGGACACAGCTTCATTTACTCTAGAAAGAACTATTACCTTTACCACTCGCCGTTAAGCATGGCCAAATCATTCAGGCCCTTTCTACCGATTTAAAGGTGGATAGAGTACACTTGCACGTAAGCAATTAAGAAATAAGTCTAATCATAGAATCATCTATCCCTATCCCAAGATCCCTATGGCAAAAAATTTGGAGTCTTAAATATGTGTTCCTTATAAAATATTCACATTTTCTGTTTGTTTGTCTTATTTATAGAAGCAATTTTACAATCGAAAACGTATTGTATAGATCTAAGCTACCTTTTTGCCTTCATTTAATAGATCAGGTTAGGTTAGGTTAGGTTAAAGGGGCTACCAGACATATGTTCAGCACACTTAGGCCCTATAAAGCTCATTGTGATACCCATACACTTCCTCCAACAGCCCGGTCAGTTATCTGACCAGTTAGCCCCCTCAATAAATTTTCTAATCAATCCTACAAGAGTCTCCAGTAGAGCTCTAATACCAACAAAGTGTGCACCGAAAAACCTGTATCTAAGTCCAGCCAACATCGGACATTCCAAGAGCAGATGTTCCATAGTCTCCACCTCCTCCTCTAAGCAGCACCATTATAGAATAGAGTCTCTCCCTCTGGCCCAGCCTAAGGGCATGTCTTCCCACTAAGCAGTGACATGTAACTGCCACTATTACCGCAGATATCCTGCCTCTCGGCCTTAACCACCCTCGCCCAGAGAGTGAAAGTTCCGGATATGTCTCAAACGCTCTCATATCCTCTATCCGTTAATTGTAAACATTGTATTACCCAAAGGTGGTTGAATTGGCAGTGCTACCAAATATGCAAATAAGTACGGCATTGATAGGGTGACACATAATTACCAAATATACCAAAATTTTACAATACAGTTTTAAAGGCGCTGATGTGGTGTATTTTCAGTTTTAGGAATTTTTATTTTCGTAACACTGCCTTCCACTTAAGCCTATTTGTTCCGAGTAGGCTCATTAAATTTCTTCCCATAAATCTCCAGTCGCTCTAGATTTACCACTTTCATTTTTGAACTCGGGCTATTGCTTTTTGTATACCTCGTCGTTTAAACTTTTGACTACTTTTTAAGGTCCATCCCAATTAGTTTGCAGCTTGGAAGGTAATTCTTTCCTCCGCTGTGGGTTGTAGAGTAGAACAAGTTGTTCCTCATGGAAGCCCTAAGTATTTGCTGCAGGATCATATTTTTCATTCTATCGCTGACCATTTTAATTCGTGAGCACACAAATTCCTGAAGTTCATTGAGGCTTACTTGTTTTTCAACGTACCAATCTCTAAGTCACCAGGTAGTTTTAGCTCGGTCACAAAATAATCTTGGGAGGTGATCTAGATGTTGAGTCATGGACAGCTGATCGATACGCCAGTAGAAACCTTGGATTGGAACGAACACCTAGTCCCAATCCTCCTGATGGTCGCTCACTGCTTTTCGCAAGTATTCCTCCAGGGTTCGAGTAAATCATTCTACCATTCCATCGGACTGTGGGTAAAGCGGCGTCGTTTGAGTCTTCTTAATACCGTATAATTTCTTGTGATTGTGCGCATCCTTGTTTAACTCCAGCATTGGTGTGGAATTGTTGACTGATGTTCCTGTTGTGAAAAATTGAAAGTTCTGCACCATCATAAATCGATCAGATTATTCAATTTTTTTTTTTTTTTTTTTTTTGGTACTCCTTTTGTTCTTAGCGCTTTCCATAGTGCCGTTCGTCTGAAGGTATCAAGCGCTTTCTTGAAATAGACGTACAGTAGATACAGATAGTATGCCATTCTATAGACTGTTCATTGATTATTCGTAAAGCCTGACCTACGCAGCTTCTACTCTGTTTATGTTGGCTATTTTCCTCTGAAACCTAAGCAGACTTATTCCTCTCCATTATTACAGTCTTTCAATTCGTCATTTTTTGGTAACTTTACAATGATTCCCTTCTTCTACGTAGGAGGCAGCCTTTCTTCCTCCCTGATGTGAGACCGCAGAAATTTAGCTGTGGTTTGAACGCCAACCCGTAGAATTATTTTTTAATTTACCAATCGCCTCTTTTATCTCATTTAGATTGGGAGGGTTGCGTGGTATTCTCAGACTGCTTTCCTTATCGCTGTTCTCAACCGTGCCTCTGTCATCAGTAGTTTATGTGACGTTACTAATTTAATTGAAATGTTCTCTCCATCTCTGTGTTTGTACATTATTGTTTGTATACCATTTTGATCAGCGACAGCTTGGTTCCTATTGGACTTTCGATTAGTGAGATCGTTAATCGTTTGGTGCAGTTTTCTCATATTATTCTGGGCAGCTGATCCTTCTGCAACCGTTGCTAGTCGTTCCAGGAACTTTCTTCTGTATCTTCTTGAAAATTTCTTTACTTGTTTCGGCAGCTGATGGTATTGCTGCTTCATGGTATTGTTGCTATTCAGCTGCAGAGTCGGTTCCCTTCTTCGAGAAATCAGAAACCAAGGCTCCAAGTGTCATCTGATATCCAAGCTCTTCTATAGAAGAGCTCAATTTTTTGTGGTTCCGGTAAAAAAAAAACGTAAGATTTGTTGAAAAACAGTAATCCACCAAACAGCCATAATCTTTGTCCGATGTAAAAACTTTCGGCTAAATTAAAATTTCGAAAAATTTTCAAGGTAGCTAAACTTCATAAATTTGTACTTCAGATGGAATAAGACAAAATTGGTTAAAAAGGTATTTCTCGAAAGGAAAATAATTGTGATAAATAATTTGTGATATTAATTTGGTTTTTGTTAATAAGATATCTTATATGTCAAAATGAATGTGTGTTTGTATGTATGTTTCGGGTGATTTTTTAAGAGCTTTCGAATTTGGTTAAAAAAAACATATTGTAAAATTTAGACAAATGTATGAAACCTTTTTTTGAGTCGATAGAACGATCTATATAATTCAATGTTTAAAGATTATTTTATGTAAATGAAGACCGTGGCTACGCTTCAAATGATTCATACGCTGGGTCCAATTTTGGCATACTCTTCAGCATATCGGCCGGTATCTCACGAATAAATTCTTTAATATTGGCGTGCATCAACCTTTGCCGGCTTGTTGCTATAGATGTGAGCCTTTACATAGCCCCACAAAAAATAGTCTAAAGGCGTCAAATCCCACAATCTAGGCAGCCAATTGACCGGCGCAAAAAATAAAATCAACTGTTCACCGAACTCGCCTCTCAATTGGGCCATTGTTTCGTGTGCTGTGTTACATGTGGCACCGTCTTGTTGAAACCACATGTTAGCCAAGTCCAGTTTTCCATTTTGGGCAAAAAAAATTTGTAATCATCGCACGGTAGCACTCGCCACTCACAGTAACTTTCCTGCCTTCGTTGTCTTTGAAAAATTACGGTCCAATAATGTCACCAGGTTATAATCCACACCAAAAAAAAATTTTTTGGGATGCATTGGCAGTTCTTGCAATGCTTGTGGCTGCTCTTTACACCAATTTTACTTGTTCACGTAGCCATTCAACCAGATAAAAAAAATTCATGAATTTTGATAATTAAATTGAAAAATCTGCATGAACATGCTACACGAAAACAGCCGAGCTGACAAAAACAGTATTGCCAAAAGTTGATACAAAATCACCCTATATATGTTTGTTTGTTTGTTTATGCCTTATAAACACCTTACCGGCTGAACCGATTTTCTTAAACCTTTTGCAGTATCTCTCCGCATGTCTGGAAGGAACTATAGGCTATATAAATTTCAAAAATTTCAACCGGGGGGTGCATGCCCATGCAAAGTAAAAATTTATTTATATCTATATCTTCAAAATGGTAACAGTGAGATACTCTGAATTTGATCCAAACATCAACACAGTAAATACAAATCATTCGTCAAAAGTGGCCCAAAAGTAGCAAGTTGGCGTGGTACCTCCCATACCAACTAAATTTTGATTATTACAATTAAATTAGTTTCAAACAACAACAATACGCATAATCAGTCAGCAACTGTGCGAGATTGGATAAGTGGGCGTGGCACCTTCCATTCAAATATTGAATTTTGTATGTATATGTGGATAACGGAACCAAGCGGCAACAGCGGGTATTGCACAAATCAATAACATAAATGCTTTCTATAAACGTATCTTATATATAAAATTGAATGTGTGTTTGTTTGAAAACTGTATACAGCTAAAAAGCAAAATCTCCAATGCCTTTCTGGAAGGGACTAAGGGTTATCTAAAATGTTTGGTTTTGAACCGGAAGGGGACAAAATGGAGAAAAAAGGAAAAAAAATTACAACTTAGATAATAATTCAGAAAGGTGTAGTACGCCGTTCCAACCAATAAATAAAAATGTAAAAAAAATTTCATTTACGTGCTTTAGGATTAATGACTAACTTAATTAATGACTAACTTATCAAATTAAACTTGAAGTCCTGTTATTTTCCAGGTATGCTACCGGCACAAATCATGGAAAATCATTATTTTTTGTTAATATCATTTTTTAAATCAAATACAATATTATTTATTTATTATAAACTACTTCCGCTAATGCAATAACTACACGCCGATATAATTTAATTGACTTGTAATTTTTAATCAATTTCTTATAAATAAGTAAAATGTTTCTTTTAAAAATCAAGTGTAGTAGGTAATTATTTTTAAAATATGTACGTATGTTTATCTATGTACGTATATGTGTGTGCACATTTTATATAATAAGCACCGATGCAATAAAAATAATGTGCATGTGCATATGTATTTAAATTGCAAATATTTACTAAATCATCAGCATATTCTTTATACGATATTAGAACATGGACACTGTTTGCGTAAAGAATACTTCATTTAAATTCTTCACTTTTATGTATTTGCCAAGTTACATGATCAATCAAAAAACAAAGATTACGGTGTTTTGATGAAGTAAACAGTTTATTATTCTTATAAACTAGTATTTTTATCGCTTAATTACAGTATTATTATGCAAATTTATAATATAATTTTGAAAAGTTTGCATATTAGACCTATGTTTTCCTTTAATTATTGCTTATTTTCAGGGATCGTAAAGGTTATAAGTTAAATCCACAAACTATGTTTTTAATGGTTATTTTGAGAGCTTTTTGCAAAAAAGGTCAGCATAAAAAGTTATTTTTCATAAATATATATATATATTTATTTTATTTATTTTATTTTATTTTAATTTATTAAAAGTAAATTAATTTACATTTAATAATAAATTAAGGAACTAGCTGCCAAGGCCATCGTCCTCATATATGTATATATATATATATATATATATATATATATATATATATATATATATATATATATATATATATTTTAAACTCTCAAAAAGAGAGTTTTATTTTTTCATTATGAAATAAAACCCATTTCTATCATATTTCTTGACATTGAAGAAGCTTCAAAAGTTTGTGTTTGATTCAAATTTTAAGGAAAATATACAAAAATTTTAATTGTAAGGGAGCTATGGGTTGTTGTTAGCATCTCATAATAGAATAACAAATCTCAAAAATATTAAATATAAAAATAACTTTACAACTTAAATTTTTTTCTTATATTACTTTTTGATGCGAGTAAAACAATATAAGCAACAAGATTATATATTTATAGCAGTTATACATCATTCGCAACCAGCGTTCCCACTTTTGGTAGAATTCTACCAAAATCTGCAGAATATTTTTCGTTTGGTATGATGGTAAGCTGAGTTGAATTTTGGTAGATTTTTGCAGTAGTTTGAAAATTAAAAAATCACATGTTATTAAAACTTGTTAATTGCTCGCTATCCTATTTTTAAACGAAAAGCAAACTAACAAGTATCAGGTCAAGATATTAGTTGTTATAAACAGACAGGAATACATTTTGGTAGATTTTTGCAGTAGTTTGAAAATTAAAATTTCACATGTTATTAAAACTTGTTAATTGCTCGCTATCCTATTTTTAAACGAAAAGCAAACTAACAAGTATCAGGTCAAGATATTAGTTGTTATAAACAGACAGGAATTCATTTACTGCCACCAACTAAATAAAGTGTACACTCTTAGTTTCTACATCTATTCCTATATTTATTTGAAAGTACTTTTAAGGCTTTTTTCTTCCTTTTCCTTTTTCTCTTTTCTTCTCTTCTATTTTCTTTTTATTTTTTTCTTTTTTTTTCTTTTTCAAGAAAGGTCTTCTACAATGGGCCTCTGTGATCTCTAGGTGAGGTACTTTTTGGTACTGCCTTTCATATCTACCTAAGGCTTTACAAAATTTAAAAAAATAAATGAAAGCTAGTCTATATTTTCTTGAGACACCAGTTACACATAGTGTTCTTTAAATTATCGTTATTTATCGCAGGTGGCGACATTATTGGGTAGCTGCTGCAATTGTATGTCTTGATGTAGACTCTAGAGGTTATATAACTTTCAATATTTAATTATTATTTAAGTATTAATTTAATAACGATACGCTGTTTTCATTAAGGAATTAACAATCCATCTCGAATACTTTTTAAAATATTGATCATTATTAGTAATTTCTTATTTGTCTTCAAAAGAGCCGTGTATGTAAAAAAGCTGATTTATATAACTTATATACCTAAATATTAAAAAATTAAATATAAATACAACTAAAAACAAACATTTTTAAATATAGTGCTTTTTTTAAATTATTCGCTTTTTCTTGACTTTAGTGCTTTTTGAAATTTAATAGTTGACGACGCTGATACCACAGTCTATAAATACACAAAGATGTTGCACTCAGTACATACATACATATGAAATTGACAAAAATTTGACCTTCTTTATGATGAGGTAGGTAAGTAAAAAGGGAAAACAAAGCTTCATGCTCACATTCAGAAGGAATTAAAAAGAGATCGTTACTCCCAGAGAACTTATTATTCTCATCTTGAATTTATATGCGCTTTTATACCTGTGTGTATGTACAATGCAAATTTCTAAAGCAAAACATATAAAAGAATTGGGAGAAATCTTCTTTTCGTACAATTTTCATACATATTGTTACGAAAATAAAAATGCTGAAGACAAAATTCACTACATCAGGGACTTATTATGAGATTTTACCTATAAAATTTATGGGCTTGTGTCAAGGCTTAATAATTGCCATTGTTGTTTCCCTTATTTTATGGACCAGAAATAACTCAGGTTGATAATCAACTTTATTTTATTAACAAAAAAGATGGCTCTAGAAGCTTTTGATACAAGTTAACTGCTACTTGTCTTTTACAAAAAAAAAAAAAAAAAAAAAAACTTATTTCCAACTTGAATCTATACTAATTATAGCAGTTAGGGCTTCTGCCTTATTAAATATAAGCCATTACCAAAGACTGCAACTCATTGCATTATAATTCACCAAAATTACATATATATTACATTATTTTTATAACTAAATCTTAACATATCGCTGCCGTGATGGATCCAAGAATACATCACCCCCAAATGGAATTGGCGCCAACTTATGAACCGTTCGACGGACTTCACTATTCTTAGTTTTGACATCAGCAACACGTACTGTATCTTGAGAGTCACGAACTACGTTGGTTACTCTACCGATAGGCCATTGTTTCGGTGGTAAATTATCTTCAGCAATAAGAACCATATCACCTTCATTTAAGTTTTCTGCTTTCTAGTCCTCTTGACCTTCTGTTGCAACTCGTGCAAATATTCTATTGACCACCTCTTCCAGAAGTGTTGTTGTATAGCAGAAATTCGTAACCATCTGTCTAGGTGAGACCAGTCTTTACTATCTACTGTTGGTTCTGCAATACCGACTAACGGATCACCAGTCAAAAAATGGGCAGGAGTCAAAACTCCTTCATCATTAGGATCATTAGACATGGCTGTCAATGGTCTGGAATTTAAGATAGCTTCAACTTCAGCAACCACCGTTGCCAGTTCTTCAAACGTTAAAAAGGATTGATCCAAAATTCTAGTTAAATGGTATTTCGCAAACTTTACCGCTGCCTCCCATAAGCCGCCAAAGTGTGGGGATCGTGATGGAATGTGGCAAAATTGAACATCATTAGCAGCACAATACCTAGAGATCGTACCTTGCACCTTGTACGACAACCTCGTAGTTTGTATGTTGTTATGATATGATATGAAAAGTCTACACCAGTAACAATAAATGGCTTCGCTAAGGTTACTCTCGATTGAGGCGAATCACCCATAAATTGATTGCTAAGTTTTGGACGACATCGAAAGCACTGAAGACAGCCATCAGTTAGCGAACGTATGACACTTCTAGCGTGGAAGATTGAGAACCTCTGCCTGATGATCGCCATTAATGCTTGGGGTACCAGCATGCAAATATTTCATATGAAGAAATCGTATATAACATTTCACAGTTTTTGAATTATTCGTCAGGAGAATTTGGTGCTTTGCATCATAAGGCAAATCAGCATTCGCCAGTCGACCACCAACGCGAAGCAAGGGTATACCAATTTACTTTCGATAAAAAGACTTAGGCATTTGTATTTCCTTGTGGGTGGCAATTCATAATTTTTTAACAGCAAAGCAATTTCTTCACGAAACTAATACTGCTGAACACAGTATACGATTCGAATAAGCGCTTCGTCTAACCTTCCCACCATTCCCTTCATTCGATTACGTAAGCTTAGCAGGCAAACAAACGCTTTTTGCAGCTTTTCAAAATCACTGTAAATCTCCATCCACTCAATGAGTGATGGTTTATATTTTCTTAAAGAAATTTGCTAGTAGCTAACAGCGTAATAGCGCTAATACTTCTTCATATAAACATATCAGCTCGTTTTTCTTCCATTTATTTGCTGGCCATTCGTCACATGGTTTTGTTAAGAAAGTAGGCCCTGTGAAGCAAAAAAAGTCTAGTAATTCAGTCGCATACGCACCTCTTGATATTATATCCGCTGGATTAGGTTTGGAGGGGACATGACGCCATATGCTATTTTTTGTTTATTCTTGAATTGACGTTACCCTATTGGCAACGAAAGTAGTCCAGTTTGAGGGATGTTCACATAGCCATTCAAGTACGATTTCCGAATCAGTCCACAAATGGGTAGCATCAATAGAAATAGGGAAATTAGCCTTTGTCTTGGTTAATAATTTTGATAATAATTCAGCTCCTAACAATTCCAGCCTTGGTAGAGATTGTGCCTTTATGTACCATTTCACTATCATCACCACATATTGTTCGTATATAGATGCAGCATCCGTAAGCCCTTTTTGATGCATCAGCAAGTCCGTGCATTTCTACTCAAACAAATCCATTTTTGGCTAAAACAAATCAAGGTACACTTATATTTTCGACTTCTTTTAATTTCTTGCGGCAATGTAGATTCATTGGTAGGGATTCATCCCAATTTAAATTTAAATTTCATAGATCCTGCATAAAAATCTTTGCCTTTGCTATTAAAGGACCTATAAGACCGAGGGGGTCAAACAGCTTTGATAATTCTGCCAACACTATTCTTTTTGTTATATGTTTACTATTAAGGAATTTTTCACTATTTGAGAACCATTTTCCCAATTTAAATTTAGCAGTATCTAAAACAGCAGACTCCTGCCTATAAATTTCAAAAATTTTATTTTCATCATTTGATCCACTGATCAAATCATCCATATAGAAATCGGATAAAATTTTCTCTGATTCGATAGGATATTCAAAAGCATAATCTTCACCCAATTTCTTTAAGCACCTTGTTGCCAAATAAGGGGCAGAAGTTGTACTATATGTGATGGTCCGCAACTTATAAGCCTTAAACTTCTCTTCAGGGGAAGAACTCCAAAAAATTACTTAATAATTTGCATTATCATCGGTAACCATGCTTGGCGATACATTTTTGTTACATCGGCCGTAATTGTGTACTTTTAACATCTAAATCGCAGAATTATCGATAGTAAATCATGCTATACTTGAGGTCCTTTCATCATGACGTCATTAAGTGACAGACCACTTTCTGTCTTACAACTACAATCGAACACAACTCGAAGCTTCGTACTCGTTGACTCAGGCTGTAGCACATGCTGATGAGGTGCAAAGTATTTTATTTTCATTATCATTCATTTATTTCCATTTCAGTCTTTCTTACGACCGTCATGTGACCTAGGGAAAGGTATTCATCCATAAATGTATTGTACGCGGCTCTAGTTGCTGAGTCTCAGCTGAGCCTACGCTCCAGGGATAGCAATCTACGTTCTGCAGCATTGTATGAACCCCCCCAACTCGTTCACTGATGATTTAAAAAGGATTTTTGCAATAAATCGTCCAGAGTCATCCCTTAGTATGGTTTTTAGAAAGATCTGCTCGCATTCTTCTTCTTCCTCAGTAAGAAATCGATTTTTTTGTGAAATCTGTTCCATTTCCCAAAACTTTTCCATTAGAAAATTCAACTTATCTTCAAAAGATTCAGTATTAACCAGCAGATTGCTTGCCTTTGGGCATGGGGCAACGCAATCCTTGGTCTTGCCAGCAATTATCCAACCTAGCACCGTTTTTTGAAGTTTAGCAATGCATTTTCAAGATTAATTCTACCCACAGAAAGTAAATCAAAAAATACATTTGCCCCAATTAAAATATCGATTCTAGCTGGTTTATTAAACACTGGGTCCGCTACTGTAGATTTTTGGATATATTCCAACTGGAGACGTCAAAATATTGATCTGGTTTTGGATCGGTAATTTTCGGTAATACATAAAATTCAAGACTAATCTCATAGTTACTTAGCGTTGAATTAATCGTAGTAACCGTCTGTTTATTAATAATTGTTTCAACATCGCCTACACTTCTAGCATCCAGCTTGCAAAATTTCTTTTTTAAAGTAGCTTCTGGCTAGATTTTTAGTCATTAAGTTCACTTGCGAGGCGGAATCTAATATCGCTCTATAATGATGAAATTTACCACAGCTGTCTTTTACTAGAACTCTGGCAGTTACCAGGAAAACCTCAGGTTCAGCTGTTAAGTTCATTACTGATGACCTTGAAGATACCTCGGTTGATGGTGATGGCAATTCATTGGGGAATGGTACGGCAGCCTTTGGAACAACATCTTTGTGTAGGAGTACATGATGAGGTTGACTGCATTTCGAACACTTTACAGCAGAGCAATGTTCTCCTTTAAGACATTAGAACATACTTTTCTTTACGTGCGGCAGGAGCGATCTCTCACAACTAAATTCTTAAATTTGGTACAATCTGGCAACTCGCGGCCACTGCCATGGCAGATTGTACATAAAGATCTAGCGACAGACAGCGAAGTCTTATTTATTCGCTTATTTTTATAATCACGTTGATTATTTTTAGGATTCGTATCCACTGGACACAACTTTGATTCACGGGCCTCAAGATTTTGGCAGCGTCTCATCAAAACAGCAGATGACAGCTGAGTGTAATCGACTGTTTCTTCCCATTTAACTTGGGAATCTTCGTCCACTCTCTCTATCACCATATGGATTAGCATTGCATTCATAATATCTTTATGATCGCCAAGAGACAACATCGAGCTCAAATGCACATTTACTGAATCTAGAACCTGTCTCAGATGAGCCGCAGATTGTTTGATTACCTTGGGAATAGCAAACAGCGCCTTAACGTGTTCCTCGGACATTAACGCTTTTTTATCGAAACATTCAGTCAATCTATCAAGAACCTTGGGATAATTATCATCAGTAACGTCAAAACCAGCTATCGCCGCCAGCGGCTTGAGGCCTAAATTCTCTTTCAGTATCAAAAAGCGCTCGCAATTGTCCAGCCATTCGTCCTGATGCATAATTTCTGAAAAGTTAAATAAATTTTGGAAACTCACCAGACTTCCCTAAAAATATCGGTAATTTAACTGCCCGATGAAGTCTGGGTCCTGCTGAAGATGATGTATTGAGTACACTAACATCTGCTACTGACGCCCCCCGGTTTGTTAAGAAATTCATTATCTTTGTCTTTGTGGAAACATAAATGTCTTCAATCTCAGTAATCGCTGCTACGTTACTTGAAGTATCAATGCAGACTTTTTCTATATTTGCCTGTACGTCCCAACACTGCTTGAAGTACTGTTCTAATATTTCTAGTCAGCACTGTAGTTCCTCTGTTGAAAAATTTCCACCTTTTTTGGTAATAAGCGATTTTATTCTGTTCATGTTACTTTTGGCATTTTCATCTCAGTCATCCTTTGTAAACACTCTGTAACAGCACCAGCATCACTTGCATAGTTAACCTCATCCTCATGTGGAGCCATCTTCACCAAATAATTTGTTCAATTGAGTGTTGTCGCATCAACTAATTTTACTCAGCCCTTTGTACAAAGTGTTGCTTTTTATTACATTATATTTTGCAATAAATCTTTGTACGCCACTTCTGGCGTTATTTTTGGCAATATTTTCGATAAACGTTTCTGTACAACAAATAAACATTCAATCAATTTTGTTGTTATTTGTCAATTATTTGTGTAATTTGTTTTGTTCTCTGTTTCTTTTGATATAACAGATCTATGAGCCGCTGATAATCATCCAAAACAGTTTTAAAATCACTGGTGGTGTGCTTTGTTAATAACTGCGGTGGTGAACTTTAATATTTATCGTATGCACATGTGGTGAATATAAAAGCTATAAGTCACACCACTAGTACCATGCAAATTATATTCCGTAGTTTTTGTTATTGCTATTCTCGAAGAATTTAACTTTTTAACAATTTAATTTAACTTTTAATATTTCATTTGGGATTTCAATTGGGATCACTATCCCGAGTTTCGGCAACAAAATGTTGTGTCCGTTATTTTACGGACCAGAAATAACTCAGATTGATTTTACTTTATTTAATAAACAACTTTATTTTATGAACAAAATATGACTAGAAGCTTCTGATGCAAGTCAACTACTTTTTGTCTTTTGCAAAAAAAACTTATTTACAACTTATATCTATACTAATTATAGGAGTTAGGGCTTCTGCCTTATTAAATATAAACCATTACTAAAGATTGCAACTCTACATTATAATTCACCAAAATTGTTAAATTCAAAATTGCATATATATTACATTATTTTTATTACTAAATCCTAACAGCCATAATTACCTGTACTAATTAAGAGTGCTGCCATCTGCATGTCTAACGGTGTTGCCATTTCGATTCCTTTATAATTTTACACCATTTGAATTAACGTAGATAAATCGAAGATTCGAGTCTGTACTAGAACATTCGAAACCAATAATGAAATGTTATAAAAGATGGCGCATTGCAGCTGTTGAGTTAGTTATCATTTGGCTGTCATAAAGTAAAGTCTGTTTAGGCGCATATAGAAAGTGTTGTATAAGCGAATATAAATTTGCTGTATTAAGGCAAAGTGTACAAAAGTTATAGTGCATTAAATAAAAAAAACCTGTAAAACAACAACAAACGTGGAGTTTATTTTATTTTAACGCAACTTCAACGAACTCAAACGTTTTAAAATGTTGCAACGTAACACTGGTGTGGGATTGCGATATAAAAAAAATAAATACAAATCTAAAAAAAGGAAAATTAAAAAAATGAAATTCCAAGAATTAAAAGTGACAGGCTCAAACGCGAGTTAAATAAATTGGAGCTCTCAACTACTGGTAATAAGACCGGATTACAAAAACATTTGTTAAAGGAATTTCAGCTGAGTGGTGCTAACATTGATGGCTATGAATTTGATGAGCAGGAAGAACCTGAGATACGTGCCACTGCAACAAAAAGCACTGCCGATATTAATTCATTGCTTGCTATGATGATGGCAAAAATGCAAGTACAAAGCGAAAAGCTTATAGAAAAAATTCAAGAAATTTCTAAAGCTGATAATAAAAAGCTGTTTGTTTAGGTACAGGAAACTTCTAGAGTGGAAAAAAAGAGTTTTCTGTCAAAAATGAAACGAAATTTGAAAAAACTTCTACTGAGTTATTAGAAACCTGTAGAGCTGAAATTCAAGAAACTTCTAGTGCAGATAGTCAAAAACTGTTGGCTAAGGTACGCGAGACTTCAAGAGTCGCAAACCAGAATATTCTGACAAAAATTGAAAAGAAATTTGAAGAAGCATCGAGTGCAACAACAGAGAAGCTGCAAGAAATATATGAGACGGTAGGCAAAAGGGTTGAATGGTCTATAGTGCCAGCGACTGGAACCAGCGCGTATTATACCAGAAGCTTCTAGCAGAATATAAACACCTTGCTTTGATGGTAGCTCACCCCTATCCTTATTTAAATTCCAATTTGAGACAGTTGCCAGCAGATACGAACGGGACGATCAAGAGAAGGCTCTAGAAATAATTTTGGCGTTAAAAGATGCTGCAGAGAAATTTTAGAACCATGCCAGCCAGCTGCAGAAACAACCACAACGACATAATGGTGGCGTTACAGCGTAAATTTGGCCACGAGCACAAACGCGATTTGTACCGCACGGAGTTAAGGTGCCGGACGCAAAAGGCTAATGAGTCGCTTTTAGCCTTTGCAAGGAAAGTCGAGAGGTTGGTGCAGACTACCTAACCAGACGAAATTCATCCACTAGTAGACCATCTCAAGATCAAAGCCTTCGTTAACGGTATACGAGACCCCGATGTTAAGCTAGCTGTATGTGCTACACAAAAGACAACCTATGGAGATACTGTGGCGTTCGCACTTGCCCAGGAGACTACTCGCACAATATCACAGCCACAAATACACAAGGTGCGTAATATGGAAGTTGTGGCAGGGAAGGATAATGAAATCAACAAAATAGAGGGGTGGTCAAGACGCTTCTAGCTGAGCAGAAATAAAAATTAAAATGTTTTAACTGTGGAAAAAGCTGCCACTTCCAGAGAAACTGTAAAACGCCACGCAAAAGGTCAAGTACCATCTCACCACCGCGGTATAATAAACAGGCCAACTACGATCAAACAACAAAAGAGTCCCCGTTAAACTAAAACGAGCTAGCACTCAGAGGCAAGAGTTAGCTCCCACAAGCGAAGGCCCCACAATCTCTATATGTGGTGCAGAAATATGATAGCAACCTTACAGCGTACGCGTACATTAATGGTAGACAACACACCTTCACTATAGACACCGGTGTGACACAGTCTATAATCAGACCCGATGTAGTGAAGGGAAAGTGTGAGAAACTTAATTATATCAGACTACTAACAGCTACTGGAGAGTGTGCCGCCGTCCACGAAAAAATTGAAGTGAAAGTGACTATAGCAAACATTACTGCAAGCCATATTTTTATTGTCGCCGATATTGTAGACGAAGTTATCATTGGTGCTGATTTTATAATAGTCCATAGCATCAATTTGAATGTGAGGCAGCAGATAATGAGTTGGCGTAATATGTGGATATACCTCTTGACGTAGGATATGAGAATAAGGTGCACGCCAGAAGATTAGTTGCTGTCAAACAACAAACCACCTCAGACAGAGTCATTGATATGGGTGCGTATGGAGGGAGACTGTGAGGACAACCGCTTGTGGACAGTAGAGTCAGCCGAAATTAAGACAGGCTTGTTTTCATCAGAGGCCCTCGTCAAATCTAATAAACAAGGAATAGTCCCAGTGAAAGTGCTTAATCCATCAGGCCACGAAAGATTCATTTGTGAAACCTCCAAGGCAGGCCAATGTGCTCCAGTAGAACCGTAATAAACAGTTGCCGGAATCTGCCAATATGTCAGCCAAGGACCCACGAGTATTTGACAAGAATGTAGATAAATGGGTAGTGGGTCTAGCAGCTTCAGAAAGAAATAAAGCCAAAAAGCTGATAAAGAA
This sequence comes from Wohlfahrtia magnifica, assembly GCA_023159175.1. Classification (NCBI taxonomy): domain Eukaryota; kingdom Metazoa; phylum Arthropoda; class Insecta; order Diptera; family Sarcophagidae; genus Wohlfahrtia; species Wohlfahrtia magnifica. Next base: position 402,764 of record JAKWBJ010000092.1, on the reverse strand, counting down.
GAACGCCTGCGTATTCGCCACGAAAAATAAAAATCAAGGTAAAACAGCCATAGTCAAATATGAAATTAATACTGGCGAATCGAGACTGATAAAACAGCACCCAGAATCATACCTCTGGCGAAGCGTAATGAGATTAAGGAGCTGGTCATTGAAATGAAACCAGCATCGAGTCCGTGGAGCTCACCTGTACTCTTAGTTGAAAATAAAGACGGGAATACCAGGTTCTGCGTAGACTACATGAAGCTGAACAATGTCACTAAAAAGGATAGCTACCCGCTAGAGATAGTGCTTGACACGCTAGCTGGAAGGAAGTGGTTCTCTACACCGGATCTACAAAGCGCGTATTGGCAGATATAAATCGCAGAGAAAGATAAGGGGAAAACTGCTTTCAGTGCGAACGGTGGCTTGTGGCGGCTTAAAGTTATGCCATTTGCTTTGCAATGCGCCGGCTACGTTCGAGCGGCTTATGGAGCGCGTACTAAAAGAATTCCATTGGAAGACTGGACTGGTGTACCTCGATGACATAATAGTGATGGGCAGAACTTTCGACGAACACCTCAGAAATCTAGCAGAAGTTCTGCAACTAATATTGATGGTTGGACTAAAATTAGAAAAAAAATTAATTGTTCCAAAAACAGGTAAAATATTTGGGGCATCTTATTACGGCAGAATGCTTTCCAACGCATGAAGATAAAATACGAGCTGTAAAGAACTGTCCTCGTCACAAAATCTTCATGAGTTAGGTAGCTTTTGGGACTCCGCACATATTAAAGACACTGTGCCTAATTTTGCGAGCGTGACAGCAAGCTTACATAAGCTCACAAAGAAATCTAAGGCCGTTCATTGGGGAGAGTCACAAGAAAGGGCGTTCCAGACACTTAAAGACCTATTGTGTGCTGCAACGATTTTGGCGTATCCAATCCCTAGTTAAAAACTTATCCTTGACGGTGATGTCAGTGGATATGGTATTGATAGTGTACTTTCACAAGTGGTCGATGGGACGGAAGTCTTAGGCTACTATAGTCGCACACTGTCATAGCCTAAACGGAATTATTGTGTGACTCGACGTGAGCTACTGGCAGTGCTGGAATGCATAAAACATTACCATAAGTACCTATATGATCAACATTTTCTTCTAGGGATTGATCATTCCGCACTGAGATGGCTGCTGCAATTTAAGAACCCTGAAGGACAACTGGCACGTTGGATTGAGCGTCTGCAGGCTTTTGACTTTAGCATTGAACACCGAAGTGGAATAAAACATGGAAATGCTGATGCTCTCTCACGTCGGTCTTGAAATTTGGAATGCAAACATTGTGTGAAAGCTTAGCGGCAGGAATCCATCTTTGATATCCACCTAACATAAATAAATGCAAACGAAGACTGGTCAGGAGCACAAAGGAGTGATCCAATATTGACAAACATTATAGCTGCAAAAGACAGACGGCCCACCCGCAATGAAATATTAGCAAAAAAGTTCTCTTATAAAAGCGTATTGGGCACAATGGGACAGTTTAAAGTTGATTAGTGAGTGCTTATATCGCCATTGGGAAATTGCAGACGGCATAACTGTATCCAATCTAGTAGTGGTGCCTTTCTCCAAAATGAAAGAAGTCTTAAATGAGTTCCATAATGGAGCAAGCGGAGGATACCTTGGGATGACGAAGACTCTGGAAAAACTAAAACAACGTTTTTGTTGGGTTGGGTGTCAGCAAGCAGTGGTGAATTGGATAGCAAACTGTAGCCAGTGTATTGTGACTTAGGGTTTGGTGTTAAGCCTACCACAGAGAAAAAAATAGGAAAGCCTCAATGAACTTCACAAATTTGTGCGCTCACGATTTAAAATAGCCAGCGAAAGAATAAAAGCCAGATATGATCGTGCAGAGAATACGGAGGGCTTCCATGAGGGACAACTGGTTCTAATCTACAACCCACAGTGGAAGAAAGGTTTATCTCCCAAACTTCAAACTAACTGGGATGGACGTTATAAAGCAGTCAAAAGGTTAAACGATGTGGTATAGAGAATACAGAAAAACAATAACCCGCGATCGAAAATGAAAGTGGTAGATCTAGGGCGGGAGGCAGTGTTACGAAAATGCTGAAGAAAAAATTCACCACATTAGGGACTTATTATGAGATTTTTATTATGAGATTTATTGGCTTCTGTCAAGGCTTAATAATTGCCATAATTACCTGTACTAATTAAGAATGTTACCATCTGAATGTCTAACAGTGTTGCTAGAGCGATTCCTTAATAATTTTACGCCATTTAAATAAACGTAGATAAATCGGAGATTCGAGTCTGTACTAGAACACCCGAAAGCTATAAAACAACAAAAAACGTGGAGTTTATTTATTTTAACGCAACTTAAACGAACTCAAACGTTTTAAAAAGGTTAAAACGTAGCAATATTTTCTTTTGTGTTATAAATGTTTTCTTTTTTCCAGAAGTTTTGTTCACCTTTAAATTTTAATTTTTTTTCTCTTTAATTGTTTCTACAAGACACCATTTATCAAATCACTTTTTTTTTTAATATAACGCGCACAGCTATTTTCTTGTTGTTCTTACGCTGACAAATCGCTTATTAAAAGGGGCTTAGACGATAAGACTTTATGTACGTAAAATCACATAAAACTATTTTTAAATTCTATCCGTATTTTGAAATTGAGAGTAGAAAAAATATACAAAAACAAAGTAAAATGAAAGCAGCTATTTCAAAAGAGACCAGTAGAGCGAGCGAACAAATTTGCTTTTTTCTTTGTTTATTTTATTAGTTAATATCACAGTGTACACTGTGGTTTACATAAAAACACACCCTTATCTAATGAAGTGTAATAGTTTTTTTTTTAAATTTTAGAAAATAAAGCGAGCCGTACGACTATCAAATTTACATTCGTATTTTCTCGTAATGTTGTACGTTCTATTACATATTGCGTTTACACGATACTATTCGCTCTCTTCTACACAAAAATTCGGCATGTCGTACGACTTGTGTCACCGTCTAAGCTCACCTCAATAAAGATCAGTTACAAGTTGCAGAGAATGTGCAGAGACGCGTGTGGAATTGAAACGTGGAGTTTTACAAATATATGTATATTGATGTTTCCAAAAAATTCTTATTGAATATCGTTAGATTTTGTGTTGTTTTGTTCTTCTTTGCTATTTTTAAGAAATTTTACATCCAAGGTCAATATGAAATGTGGCAATAGTTATTTTCTTGTAGATTTTAAGAAACTGTAATATTTTTGTGTTGTTGTTCTTTACGTTATTGAATGATCTTGTGATTTCCTCTATTTTGAGTGAAGTAACATTTGCTATTTTTATTTTTTTGTTCACCTACACTGTTCTCTTGGATTTTGTCCTAATTCGTATCCACTTCTAATATATATTGTACTTACCTTTTTTTGGATTGAATCTCTTAATGAACTTGTTGGTTAGAGTTGATACTTGCAGCGCACAATAGTGTTTGCTGGTTGTTGGACTTTTTGCTCCCTGAGATTTCTGGAGTTATTGATTAATAACCTCTTGGAACTCTAGGTTGGAACTCTAGTTGGACCTCTTGTCGCTTTTATAATGAAGTATTGATGAGTTGCTTCTACTTTGATATGGTTGATGCTGGCATCGCACAACTGATGTTGATGTTTATTGACTTCTTGTCACCTTACTCTTGATTGGGATGATGGTTAGAGGATCTTATGCCACTCTCTCCTTAATGAGGTTGATGGTTAGTGGAGCTTATGTCACTCTCCTCTTAATGGGGTTGGTGCTGGTAGCGCACAACCGCCGTTGATAATTACTGACCTTTTGTCACTCTTCTGGGGTTCGTGCTGGAGACGCACAACCGCCTTTGATGATTGGTGGAGCTTATGCCACCGGTTCAAATCGCAATCCTAGGACACTAGGATTTATCGAAGGACCAATTTTTTAGTTTCTAGAAGTCAACTAAACTCGTTGGAATCTGCATGTTAGGCTATATATTCCCCTTGAATATATGCTTATTCCTGTGAATAAGAATGATAAGAATAAATTCGTCAATTAAAATGATTATCAAAAAATAAATTTTGTTTGAATAAATTTTAAATTAAGCCGACTATTTTTATGCTTTAAACAAAAATTTTTTATTGAAAGTAATTAATAAACTACCAATTAAAATTAAAATGCCTACAGCGTATTTACTTGCTATATTGGCTTTAAAAAAGCTATAAGCAAGAGAAGAGGTAATTAAAAAAAAATCTATGCGATTCTTCTAATCCATTGAACATATTTCTTTATGTACTTACATATATGTATGTAAGAATGTATTTAAAATTTATATATTTTTTGTGAAACAGTAACAGGCGCCTTTTTTATTTAATTTTATTTGTAAAATATCAGTGCAATGGCCGCAAATGCTTTTTTTTATTTCGAGATGTTACATATAAACACTTGCGAATAATTGATGAGTTTCATCACGGGTAGCCGGTTACAAATAGGATCTTGAATAATTTTTTTATCTCTCGTAAATGTTTGTAGGTGCTTGAACAGTTTTTAATTTTTATAAAGGATTGTTTACTACTTTTTAATTAAAATATGTGAACATAATACATTTCAAACAATATCATCATAAGTTTGAAAAGTGTAAGTAATTTTAAAGTTAACACCACTAGCACTAAATTTTTTTTCGAAGATCAAATTGACCAGCTGTTTGCATAAATCGCCAGTTTATAAGTTAACAAATGATACCGACAATTGACAAAAACAAAGCAAAATTTTAAATTGCATATTTTTAATTAAAATTGTGAAAAAATTTTAAAAGTTTTTCTTCAAATAAAAACAGAACATATTAAATTTTAATTTTACATCAATTTATTTTCTTTTTCAAGTGCAGTTTAAATAAAAATGACCAGATCGCTTCAGCATACACTAGCGGTTTGAAAACACCAGATTTCCAGCGTTTTCGTTTGCCAGAACACCTGTTTGGCGTTTTCAAATCGAAAACGCAAATTTTCAGCGATATGCGTTTTTCAAAACATGGGTGAATATATAATTTTAAATAAAAAATCGTAAAAATTTTTTTTCTTATTTATCAGAAAACAACAGTCTAAGATTTAAATTGTGTATTAAAAAACATATATGTTAATAATTAAAATCTTTTATACACATAATTTCATTAATTTTTTATTTTTGAGTAATATTTTAAAAATGCGATTTTATTTTGGTGGATTTGAAATGCTTTAGTGTTACCACTGAAAAGTATTTTTCTATAAAAAATATTTTTATGACAAATAAAACAGATGACAATGAAACCTAATTATACTGCAGCTGCTGCTTTAAAAAATTTAATGAAGTCGATGGCATAGCAGCAAATGCTGCCAACAACAACTTGCTGCTTGATTTCATGCTGCTTACTGTCGGTTATGTGTTTAATGCTTAAATCATCATTTTTCCGCACAAAAAGCTTCGGATCATCGCCATGTAGCTATTTCCATTGACCGTCATCGCATTTCCATTTTCGTTTTCAAAATAATTACATGGGACCGCAAACCACACCAAACCGCAATATTTTTGGATTAAATGGTTGCTCCAAGATAACTCTTGGATTCTCTTCACCCCAAATGCGGCAACTCTCTTTATTGATGTAGTCATTTAGCTGGAAATGGGCATCGTCAGTGAAGATTATTTTGTTCAAAAAATTCTCATTTTGTTCTTGTTTTTCGAAGGCCCAAGAAACGAATTGCCAACGTAATGCGGGGTCAGCTCGACCTTAAATGCATTTAAATGGAACAATGAGGAATGGATGCTGCGAACAATGAGGAATGGATGTTTCTGGATCCTCTTTAACACTTCTGTTCACAGCTGCTATATGGTATTCTCGGTTAAACGACCACTACGTTGATTTACTCTGTTTCTGTTTTCATGAACGAATTCAGTTTCTTCAAATTTCTCAACCATCAGCTAAATGGCATGATTTGTTGAAGCATTTTCGCTATCGAATTTTGTTCTAAATTTCCTAATTACATCTTGAAAACTTTTGGAATTTTGAAAAGATGCTTTAATAATAAAAAAAGATTGTTCCTTTGAATAACGTTCCATATTAACTAACCGGAATGTATTTAGAATATGGAAACAAAAATTTCGAATAAAAATTAAAAGTAGAAAAAAATAGCAGCAAAATTAAAATGATAACTCAATTTTTGACACCATTTAATTATTTACGTCTATGGAGAGTGAAATCTTACAGACTAAAGTAGTAATACGGAGTTAAAATAATAATTAAGAATTCAAATGTATTATATTTTTTCACTTTATATAATCGTTGGTTTCAGATAGATCTATAATATTGCAAAATTTATTAAAATTTTCACAGATTCGTTGAAAAGGATCATTATTGTCGTAAACAGACCGATGATATTGTATATTTATAGATTGATAATGACGTGTTGGTCTATTTGGAATACGAAAGTTAATTGTACCTAGCAGGAACTCTGAATCGACATCAAAGCGAATAACTGCCAAAAGAAAAGTGACACTTAGCATTACTCGACGACTTTTCAAAGTAGGTAACTTAATGAGACCAATCCTGTATATCCGACGATAGTACATACGAGTTCCATCGAAGGCCGCGTAAGCTGAATAATAAAAGCCGCTTCTGAACGGATTCAATTCTGTTAATATGGATGGAAAAGTAAGGGTCTCATATAATTGATCTATATTCAAGTATACGTAGGACGTACTAATGAAGTACATAGTTGTAGGGATCGAAAAATTCTTTCAGCGTTTTATAAAACCAAAAATATCATTAGCCTTATTAAATGTAAGTGTAATGTGATCACGAAAATTAAGCTTACAGTCTAACGTAATTCAGATCAGTAATATTGTCAACTTTTGTTATTTCTGAAGAAAAACATATGTTTACACTTTTTAATATTCAATTCCACTAAGTTTATTTGACACCAATAAAAAATATTGTCAATATCCGTCTGCAGTAGAATATGATCATTAGGATTATTTAAAGTCATAAATTTTGTCATCATCAGAATACATTAGAACTTTGGAATGCATAATATTCGAGGGAAAATCATTTATAAAAAAAGTGAACAGTAAGGAGCCCAGAAAACTTCCTTGAGGAACACCAGAAGGAACCACAATGTTTTTCGATAAAACATTTCTGAGTTTCACTTGCTGCGTTCTGTTAGAAAGATACGAGTTCAGCCATTTTAAAGTTGTGGAACTAAATCCCATAAGCGATAATTTGTACACTACAACATTATGATAAACTTTGTCAAAAGCTTTGCTGAAGTCAGTATAAACTATGTCTGCTTGTTTACGATTTAGGAAACCATTATTCACCATAGTAGTTAGTTCAAGAATATTAGTTGTTGTCGAGCTTTACAAAAGCCATGCTGATATGTAGATAATAGTGAAGACGATTGAAATGACAGGCTATCAGTTAAAATCATTTTAAGCAGCTTAAGAATAGCATTTAGCTTAGCAATTCCTCTACAGTTTGATATATCTTTTTACTTCCATTTTAAAAATGGTATAATAAAAGACCTCTTCCATACCGGTGGTAAATAACAAAACTCTAAAGACTTATAAGGTATTGCAATAAGTGGATAGCACAGGGATTCCGCACAATTCTTTAGAATGCAACTTGGAATTCTATTAGGACCTGGATTAAAGGAAGATTTTAGCGATTTTAAGTTCGAATAAACAGTATTGCTGCTTATGAAGGAAAAGTGAACACCCGATGAGTGATATATTTTATAAGGATACGAAGCATTATTGTCGAAAATATTATTTGAGTAAATAGTAGCGGGGAAATCAGCGAACATGTTACTAATCTGTAAGTCATCATCCGCAGTACAGGAACCTAAATTCAAAGTGCTTAGGGAAGTTAACAACGCGACGTTTGGAATTGATGAAATTATAAATTGATTTAGGATTGGTTTTCAATTTAGATTTCATACGAGAAGTATAGTTATTGTAGGCTAATTTATTTATATTGTCGTATATAGAGCAAGCAATAGTTTTTGCTAAAATCAACTGATGACCAGCCTTTTTATAAGTCGTATAAAACTTTTTTTATAAGATCCAAAAGTTTTCCAAAGGCGTTACTTATGTGGTTAACTTGAAACAGGCCAAAGCTTTGCAGTGATTGAATAAATTCATTTGATCCGGTTGGAATTAAATAATTATATTCCAAAGACTTATTCCACAGGACATTCGGAAGGTCAAAATCACCAAACACCACAAGTAAATCGGATGGCTTAGATTGTTGTAGAACCAATAACAGAGGAGTGAGAATCATAAATAGCTAAAGAAGAATAAAGATGTAAGTATGCGTGTAAGTTTAATTTTAACGGCAACAAATGCGATGTTTTAACTTTGAGAAAATGCAATACTTTCACAATGACATAAATTGAAAACAGCAATAAGAAGCTGTAGGCGAATTTAGACGTTTTATATCGTTGTGGTTGTCAGTGGAATTAGGGTTACTTGAAAAGTTTTCTGCCGTAGTCGTCCTTTTACTTTTGGAAAATAGTTAAGGGTTTTTTTAGTTATAGAAGAGGAAACATTATGTCCGCTCACAAAATCATATAATTTAGAAGATTTCGTAAATACCTAACCAAATTTATTAAATTTACTATAAAGTACTTCAAAATCCTTGTTTAGCTGTTCGGATTCATTTTTATAACATTTGAAGAACTTATAGAACTTATATAATAAACTTGGAGCAACTCCATTGCAAGGATTTTCCTGCGTCAGCAAGTGCATCCACATCGTTAACTTTAAACCCACTGCATTTCAAATGACAGCACTCGAGACACAACCAACAGTATACCCTACGGTTATTACCCGTGACATTACAGTTGTTATTGAGACACTCCATAGTTAAAAATTTTGCGTACGTATATTTAGTGCGATGCAGTGTAAAAAATTAACAATAGATGGCGCCACAGATCACTTAGCAAATACACAAACCAGAATAGAACAGTATATTATTTTAAACAAAGTCGTATGTAAAGCTACCAAAGATTGCATAAAAGTATAATTTCTTATTTGTTTGAAATGTAGCCAAAAATAAAAAAACAGAAACACACAAATCTGTCAAATTAAATTAAAATTAAAACCGAACAATTTTGTTTTATTTGTATTTAATTATAGTCTATTTTGTTTAGTGTTGTTATATACGAGTATGTATTATTAATTGTATTTGCTTTTTTATTGTTACGAATACATATACTAATGTTGTCTTGTTCTATTTATATTGTTTTTTTTTCTTCATTCTCTTTAGTGTTTTTGCATATTATTGTTGAATTTACTCTGTTACTATTGTTATTATTTTGTTCCATTGGTATTTAGTCTATTTAGTGTAGTGTTGTTGTATATTATTAAAATTGTTTGTTTTGAAACAATTATTGCGAAAAAGAAATGTTATGTTATCATTTAACTTTATTTTTTCGTGCTAATACAAAAGCATATATTTATATTAGAATGATTTGTTAAAAGATGCAGAGATAAATTGTGCACTTTAAAATTAATAGAGTTATCCGAAAAGCATATTATATATTTATAGTTGCGTATGTGTATATTACTGCTGGAGCATACACAGAGATACATAGAGTATTATTCTACAAAATAAAACTTTACGAAATCGATGTGATACAGTTAATAAGTGTTTTATATTGACATTTTAGTGAAGCTAATGTGACTAAATACATATGTGGGCTATTTAAAACATTTTCAACGGGTTTTAGTCAAAAAATGACGAAATAAAAACTGATAAAAAAGTTTTGATAAAGTTAACATAATTAAAAATTCATATGATAAAAAATTCTCTAATAAATATTTGTATGTTTAAGCTTTTATTTAGGATAACTATTTGAATACTTCATCAGTGTCCGGCCAAAGGAAACTTTTTAAGGCTTATGTTGCATTTCGATCAAATTTACAAAATTAGGGCAAACCGAATTTTTTATGAAATTCATTAAAAACTTACATGTTTGATTTCTAGATAATATTTAGTATATTAAAATATATATTTACTTATAATAATGCTAGCTATAAAAACAAAGAGCAAATTTACATCTCATTATTACTAACTAGAAAGTAATCGCTGATACACCATATTTTACCAAACATGTTTTTTATACAAAGAATTTGAAAACATAATACTGTCTATTGTTATGGGTTCCAACCGATTTCTTTTTTCGGTAATAATATTTCCACCTAAGGAATGCTGCGCTACTAACATGAATAGACAATATTTTCATAGCTAGTTTTCATAATTTGGGATATTTGATAGAATTGTTTTTCCACCATAGCATTACATCAAAATCCTCTGTAATTCCTATCTTTTCATTACAGTAATGCTCGACTTCATCTATTCCTGTTTCCAGTGTAGCGACTGACGTGTTTATTAGACTTGGAAAGAAAAATCTTAAATTTGAAGTAGCTGGTTGGAAAACTTGTGGTGAAGTACTTATCGGGGACACAGGTACTGCTGACGTGTGTGTGACTTTAATAAGTGGTTGTTTTGCAGGTGTTGACTGACATATGTGAGAAAATTCCGTCAAAACAGTATGATTTTCGGTTAGTTTTTTGATGCAAAATTCTTTTATATTGTTTATTTCATTTGACTGTAAAGATATTGCAGGAGGATATAAAAACAATGCTGCTTTATGTAAAATAGTTATATTTGAGCTCCATTTCTCCAAGTGCGACATCATATTAATCTTTAGAGCCGCGATTTGAGCTTCTTCGCTTTTTTGAACAAAGCAAATCATTTTTATTTTATTAAGGGATGGAATAACGAAACATAATGTAGGAGAGACACTGGTTTGAAGTTTTTTAATAATTATTTCGAAGTTATTGCAAATCTCTACTAAACCGTGGAGGACAGAATAATTAAAATTTAACATACTCCGCCTTTGAACACTGTCCGCAAGAATCTCATTGATCTTTGCGTAATTTTTAAAAAATTGACTAAAACATTGCGAAATTCGAATTCTGCTTCGGATGATAGTTGCTCTTCAAAGTTGTTTCCAGCATGTGCTGCTTATTGGCCTTCTTAAAATATTTTACTATTTTTTTTAATCCGTTTTAATTCATTTGTAGATTCGAAAGCATCTGTTAGGACTTTAGAAAAAATATGAGCCGAATAGTTTAGTCTTGTGAAATCTCTTAATGCACTTAAAATATTACTTCCGCGATCAGTTATATATCAGTCACATCGAATTCTTCAAAAAGGCTGCTTATTTTTTCTTTTATGTTAACTGCTATATTTGACATAAAATCCATAGATTTTATTCCTAAGGTAATATACACAAGTTCGAAATTCACTTGGAAGTGTAAATTGTCACACAAGAAATTTCTCTTAATGAAATCGTCGCTCTACATATCAATTGTAACTGCAACCTCACCATCGGTAATAATATTCTGTATGTGTGATTGATGTAAAAACATACCATTTCATTTATTCATCCATAACCGCACGTCATATAAGAGCTTGTTATATAGATGAGTACTTAATGTACTTTCAATATTTTTCCATTCCCATTTATAAACATACTTTGAATGCATGTGTATGAGCGTACACAAATATTTTTAAAGGTTTAAGATGGTTGTGTACAGACATGTTTACTTCTAGCAAATGCAATGGAATTATATCTGTATGTTTAATGCAATGGTATACACAACACCCTTAAATATAGATAAGAAATTATGTCCTTTGTTGTTATTGTCATTCTCTGCTTCATATACTCACCTTGTATGTACACAGCCCACAATAGTGCATTCACATTAGAAATAAATATAAATATTTTTTCTTCGATATGTATATTTTTTCTCAACATTCTTTGGTTCAAATACCACAAAAAATTCCTGACTTTTTTCTTCGTATTTTAATGGCAGATTATAAATCTATTAACGCGTAAATAAAGCCACCAAGAAGTCTGCGTTCACTTGTTTTGTTGTTAAAGTACCGTTTTTCACTTCCCATTTTTAATTATCACAAAAGATCGCTAACAATGTAGGTCCACATTTTTATTGTATAGTATTAACAATTTTTAAGCGCGGAAAAGAAAGGTAAAGCATCCGAAAAATTGGGCAAACGGTTGGGAGAACGTATTCGTTTGCCAGAGCGTTATCAACAACTTCAAAGAAACCGGAATTTTAACATCGAAGACGCGATCTGGGCGTCCAAAAAAGTTATCAGAAAGGTAAGAGCACAAAATAGTTAAAAAAGGAAAATCTTCGCATTACGTCTACAAAATTTTTTGACAGTATTCATCAATCGTTTAAAAAGTATTTGTGCCGAAGCCGCCAGAATAATGTTGCTTAAAGTTGGATATCATGATAGAATAGCACGACGCAAGACCTTCTTACCTGCTGTGAATAGACAAAAGTGCATTTAATTTGCTCATAATTATATAAATAAGCCCCCTAAACTTTGAAAACAAGTTTTATTTTCAAACGAGAGTAAGTTCTCAATATTTGGTTTAAAAGTTCGTCAAATTGTATGACGAAAAGCAGGAACTGCCCTTAAGAAACAATATCTTGCTGGTACAGTAAAGCATGGTTGTAGTGAAGCTATAGTGTGGGAATACAAGGCGGATTATATGGCGGGTTAGCTAGAACTTATCGAATCTACACTGGATAAATATGGGGACCTTTATATTTTAAAGATAAATTTGAAACAAGATTTAACAAAACTTTATTTTTTAACCTCGTTTTGGTTCCAACCAGATAACGATCCAAAGCATACAGCGGAGACAGACTTTGGCTTTTGTATAATGTGCCAAAACAGCTTATAACACCCCCAATCGGCTGACCTTAATCCCATTGAACATCTTTGGGATCTATTATAAAAAAGAATTCGCCAGCGTATAATTACCAGCAAAGAGATTTTGAGACGTGTTATGATGGAAGAATGGGAGAAGATAACTGCATATGAAACAGAGAAGCTAGAAAATGCAATGCCAAATAGACTGAGAGAAGTTTTAAAACAGCGTGGCTATCCAACAGAGTATTAAATATAGCATTTTTGTATATTCATTACAACTTGTATTATTTATTTTAAGACTGAACGCAGACTTTTTGGTGGTTATATTTACCTGCTGTGGCATTTAAAATCACTTAACGTACAAATGAAGAAAATTTTTCGGTTATTTTTTAGCTATTATAAGTACATACTGTTGTGTGCCGCTGTGGTTTGGTAAGTAAGATACCCGCCTACCAACCAAAAGGTCCTCGGTTCAATACCAGGCCAGACCATCTGAAAAAGGAAATAAGCTTTTCAACAGCGGTTGCACCTCATAACATTAGCTAGTAACTAGTTATGAGTATTACTACTATTGAAAACTTTTCTAATGCATTTGCAGTTCGGAGCCGACGTAAAACTGAAGGTCCCCGTCAATGAGTCAAAATAGAATCGGGTGCAGCTCATTGACTGAGAGAAGTCCCGATGTTCCTTCATGGAATGTTATGGAAATTAATAATAATAATAAGCACATACTGTTACGTTTTAACCTTTTTAAAAACGTTTGAGTTCGTTTAAATGGCGTTAAATGGCGTTAAATTAAACCACTTTGTTGTTATTACAGTTTCTTTATTTACTTCACTATTACTTTTATACTGTTTGTCTTAATACAACACTTAATATCCGTTTATACAACACTTTTCCGCTTTAACACATATATATATATATATATATATATATATATATATATACTATCCCCAAACTATGCCCTTGGAATATATATATATATATATATATATATATATATATATATATATATATATATATATATATATATATATATATATATATTCCACGGGCATAGTTTGGGAATAGTAAAAATTTAAACTTTTTATAAAGGAAATTGGAATGTTTTTATATGACTTCTATGTATAAATCGATATCGGTTTATATATATCGGCTTAACTTCACAAAGTTATAATGTTACGACGTGACGCATACTTTGGGTACAGTTATATATGGCGCGCATTTTTTGGGAACATGTCCCTAATCTATGCTCCACGTATATGAAAATTATTGTTGCCATATTCTTCTGATAATTATCTGCATGTTTTCTAACGGCGTTAAAAATTTTAACATAACGTTGTAGTTTATATAAGCTAGCAGTAAAGAAAACAATCACCTGTTTACCACATTATATTGTTTTAATTTGTACATGTACGTATCAAGGTGGATTTACTAGAATTATTATTTTAGTATAATTATTATATTGGTTAAATTATCATAACAAATTCGTCATGATATGTCTTTTTTATGAGTTCTTTGTAATATGTCATAGCTGTTAATATTGTTGCATTTTTAGTCAGATTTGTGTATTTGCTGTAAGAAAATTAATTTAAATTTGTGAAATAATATATATATATATATATATATATATATATATATATATATATATATACATACATATATATATTTTTATTTATTTTTATTTTTTTGATAAAAGCTTTTTGAAAGAAAATTTATTATTTTTCTCAGAAAGCAAGAAAAAACCTTCTAAAAAGTTGCGGAAAAGGTAGAAAAAATGCGTTTCTATATCTAAAAAAATAAACTTTTACAAAGCACCTGGAGGCTTTGTATCAAAATTTCTTTCTGGTCTTCCTTCAAAATTAATTTTAAGAGAAAAGATACATATCATAAAAATTCTGTACCGTATTCCCAAAATAATAGTCTCAAAAGTGGCTCAAAGCATATATATTTATAAAATTGAACAGGAGTATATGTGATGATAATTTCAGAAATATTTAACCCTCCTCACTATTTTCTTTTTTTGAGACACATTTGCATATTTCAGTCTCTCAGACCAATGTTAAACTTTTGGTTCTAGTGGCTAAAATTTTTAAGGCATTTAACTGCAGTAACCAAAGTAACTGAGGTATATTAAGTAATTGGGAAAATAATGAGAATATAAGGAATTTTTCCCCTCCTGTTTTAATATAATCAACAAAGTGATGGTTCGGTCTTACAGACAACGAAAATAGTCAGAAGGGTTAAATCGAAACAGTTTTCACGACTGTATAGAATGTAAAAAACCCTTTATTTCATTAGAAAGAGTCAAAGAAGAATATTGTTCAGTAGAGAGATGTTAAATAAACCATTAGAACTCTAGAATTTATAATAAAAAGTGGTTAATTAATGTGAAGAAAATCCGGTATAGCACTACACAAAGCTAGTTTGTGCCACACAAATTTGTGTCATACACGGTGATGTATGACCGTGGTGGTGGTGATATAATGGTTAGGGGGTATGTGCCGGCCGACGTGGTACACAATTTGCGGGTTATTGAGTTCACTGCGACCAAGAGATCTTACCTTGATATTCTAAAGATCAACTGGAAGCAAAATTTAACGAAACTGTGTTTGGAAAGCAATATTGTTTTATTTGAATAAAGGCTAGTTGTGGTTCTCAAAAGAACCGACCATCCAACTAAACTCTAACTGTTAATGCTGTCGTAAATATCCAAGAATAAGATTTTAAGAAAGTGCATACACTTATATACGCAAGCTTTTTATGCGTATTTTTTTAACACAATCTTACTTTTTTGTAATTAATTTGTATACAATTAATTTTATTTGCTGATTTTAATATTTAATGAGACTATGTAACAAAATTTAATAAAAAAAATTATTTTATATTCATTGTTTGTATTATCTTGGACATAATGGTTTCGTTCGCAGATTTTTTCTGACTAGTGTTTGTTTCAATGTTCGAACATAACCCATGAAAAATTCCAAAAAGCGCTAGCAATTCGCGTTATTTTCAGAATATGCTGAAATTTGTTTTTCAAACGGTAAGAAATTTGAAAATGATACATTATCGTATAATATGTTATTACTTTCGTATATACAGTATCTCGCTTAATTACCTTTTTTATTTGCCTCAATTTTGAAATCCAAACTTTATTTCTTTCATTATAATTGTATAAGTGCGAATAACTTTAAGAGATAATTAGGCTTATTTTTTTAAATACCTTATTCGTATAACTACCCATAAATTTTGACATTTTGTAAAATTTAAATATAGTTTTAAGAAATCTTTGCATTGTATACTGACCAATAAGAACACAAAATGAATGGATCGATTATGGATGGTAACCGATTTTTGATTGTGTTGCCAGGCATAAATTGCATTACGTATGGCAACTGGCAACTAAAAGTCTATTAATTTTAATTGGTATACATTCAACTACAAACCTCCGTTGGGAAGCATAATTGAAGTTCGGTTGCCATTCATAATCAGCCCATAAATCTACCTTTTATTAAAAATTGCATATTTAGAGTTGTTTTTTATTGGTAATACAATATTAAAAATATTATTTTGTCGTATGTATTTGCATAAATTCGAGATTATTAGCAAGGTGTCCAATATACATTATACAATAAGTATACATACATATATCCCAGCAGACCATTTCACAAACGAAATGTAAATGCATTGTAGAATAAGTTTATCAAAAGAAATTTCCTACACCTTTTTGTAAACATACGTATTATAATCTTATTTAAATACAAAAAGTAGTGTTTTCAAATATTGTTCTAAAAATGCTTCACATGACAGCACTTTTTAAAATAATACTTGCGATATACTTAGTTTAGATAACAGTTTAACAAACATGATTGCATATGACTTATTCTCGCTATAGTTTTGTAAATGTTAAAAAATTTAATGTTCAAAAAATATATTGATTACGTATGTATGTGTTTATTTGTTTTTCCAAGAAATTTTGTTCCATTCGTATTTTAATTGTTTCCTGAGTTCTAAGATCTTCCACAAAGAGCAATGGCTGTTTTGTTGTTGTCAAAAAGTTCTCAATTGTGACGGGATTAGGAATTTATGGTGGCCATTCAATCGCTCAAATTTGCTGTTGTGACAGCCATTTTTTACACATATTTAGATATATTACAGAGCTAACAAAATATTACGAGTTTAGGCTTAGCATGATTAGAAAACTATTTTTGTAAGCTTATTTCATTATTAGTCTTCTAAGCTTACTGTATATTTTAGACAAGCAATATTATCGCAAGGGTTCAGTTTTCATTATTACACAATATTTTAATAAACCTTTTACAATATTAATTACAACACTTTTCTCTTAAGACTTATGTCAGTAAGCTTGTTACAAGTTAATTTTAAGTCGTTTTGGTTTGTTGGGATAGACATACATACATACAATAAGTGTATGTAAAATTAGTATTATAAAAAATTTAATTTGAAAATTTCAAAAGTTAGAAGTATTTTCGAACACCATATAATGTAATAATTTTCTGAAAGCAAAAAGAACAAATTTAGAATTATTAATAAGTTTAATTTTTGCATTTTGATACTTACTTTTCTTAAGTCCTTCTTTCTTTGATTGTCAATCCATGTCTTAAGTTGTTGTGGTGTTCGAGTTTTTAAAATTGGATTAGCTTTAATAGCTTTAAAACACTCCGAAACGCTTGGTAAGCTCTTTAACTCTTTTAAATTTCCAAAAGTAGAATTTATAGCACTTTTTTCGCTACTCGACCATTTTCTTCTCTTTGTTTTGCCAAAAGGAGATGCTGGGAGAAAAATGGAGATAATTAATAAAAAGGTAAACCCTTTCATCGTCTAAAACAAACTCTATTGAATGCTTTACAAAGTTCTGAAATATCAACAAAAAATATTTTCTACAACTAAAGTTATACAACAAGAACGAAAATATTTGTCTGCATTTTTCAAGCAAACATATTTCCTACAGTTTTTTTTTAACATTACAGAAGCTTTACACTTTTGTTTTATATAAAAACAGAACTTTATGAAGTTATTAAATAAGTGTATTTAGTTTTGAATAAAATTGTATCTTTTAGCTGTAAGATTTGTCAAGAAAATTTTTGCACAGTAGAAAAAAAAATTAAATCTATTTTCAGTTGAGAATTCCAAAAACGGAAAAATGTACGAAAATGTCTTACAACCGTGCAACTTAAAATTTGTACTTTTAACATTATCAGATGCCCGATTTTTAATATCTGACAAAGACTTCATTGTCAGAAAACATATGTAAAATGAATTGGCAAAATTCTTGAAACAAATGTGAAGTCCATTTTAAATTTTCTGGTCGTTGTCAATAAATTTTCAGGTCGGACAATATTTTTAGATCTGACAACCGTCTGAATAGAACTTACCTATTAAGGACTATGGACGTTAGCACTTCTAAAATAAATTAAGTAAGAAATAAGAAATTTCGGAAATTTTTTAAATTCCATATAGTGGCTACAAGCCAAATTCGAACACTAAAATAAACTGATTTTGTTAATAAAAATCAAACTAATAAGAAATAATTAAGGAAAACTTTTGTTTGATATTAAGCTATTAAGAATAGAAAACAAAATTAAAATTCAGTAGCTGTAAGCAGAAATAAACTAGAAAGACTTCAATTTGTTCAAAAACTTACACAAACGAAACTCGGTCACCCTAATACTTTATGTATAGACCATTGTTTTTATAACCATTTGGAGTCTCTTGGAAAAAAATGCGACCAATTTTTGGCAGTAACCAGGTGGTATTTTTTCCCATTTTTCTAATAAGCCCTTGCTCAGATTTGCTGGAAATCGACTGATGCTGAACTTTTTTATTGAGATAATTCCACAAATTTTCAATAAGATTTACGTCGGGACTATGGGGGTCGTTATCTGGATAAAAGTATCAACCCTTATCCAGAGCAAGTTTTATTTTAAAATGTTTAAAGAAACATTTTGATCAATGATAGTGTCAAAAAAAATGCAAATATCGTGGACCTGATGCAGAAAATGAGCTCCAGACAAGCACTGAACCACGCCCATGCTTTACTGTCCATTTCAAGTTATTCAAACGTAGTTCCTGATTTTGTTCGCTCTATACTATTGGCTTACATTCGACCAAAAACGATAAATTTGTTTTCGTCGGTGAACATAACGTTTCTCCAAAAAGAAAAACCCTTATTTTGGTACTCTTGCAAATTTAAGTCTTTTGGTTTGATTGCGCTTACTAATAAGATGTTTTTGTCTAGATCTTCTACCATTAAGACCAACTCTGTAAAGCAAGTTTCTTATTGTTGATGGGCTTACTTTCTTACCAAGGTAACTTTTAGTAATAGCAGAAAGTTTTGGAGCACTTGGGAAAGGATTTGCTTTTATTTTTTTTACAAAAAAACGTTCTTCTGCCTCAGAAACTATTTTGTTGTACGCATATATTGCTCTCTTTTGCACAGTTTTATAGACTTGGAAATGTTTTATTATTTCGCGAACACATTTTCCTTTTCTTGCATGCTTAGTAATAAGCTTTCGACACTGGTATGTCCCGTCGTCTAGCCATCTTCTTGATATTAGCCCTGTTTATTCTGTATAATTTTCGAAAATTGAACTAAAGGGTTTTCCCCTAAATATGTAAATTACATTAGCGAAGTTGGCCGCATTGAAATTACAGAGTTGCAGTTATTAACTCATAAAAGTTACTATCCGAGTTTGGCTTGTACAAGTCATTTTGACTTTCAAAGCGTTTTTAATTTTAATTGTACGTATAATTATCCAATTTCTGAGTTGCTGTTTTCTTCTGTACGTGAAATATATACTCAAATAAGAAAAAAAATACCTTTTTTTAAAAAATAATTAAAATAAATGATTTTTAAGCGATCGAAAATATTTTGGTATAGTGTCCAAGTTTGGGTTGGGACCACTGTATATTATCGTATGTAAAGGGCGTCGCAGGGTTCAGTAATAAAATATTTGCAAACCTACAAAAAATTACACTATATTTAAATAAAAACATTTCGGGAACATGAGTCTTAAAAAATGTATGAATTTCCATTATTATGAAGTCAAATTAGGTCAAGGCTGTGTACATCATATTCCGCGATGAAAATAAGGAAGAATCCAAACCAATTTGTTTCATAAAAAAAACGTAATTCTCTAAAATATAGAGTATATTATTTTGTCTATTCAATGTGCATAGATTTATTTATTTGACGCCATGAAATGAGGTAAAGCTCTTTTTTGTAATGTGTAGATATATGTATTTTAAAAGTGATGATTCTCTGTTCTTAGCAGCAAAAGTAACGAAAAATGTGTACAAAAAAACATGTTATGAATTGGTTGTTGGAATTCTAAGATGCAAATAAAATTGTAATTTTTTTACTGTACAAAAATTTACTTGACAAATAGTACATACTGTCGCACAGATAAATATACATACGCTCAGAAAACTGGATTCCACACATAACTATAAGGATTTGACTTTCAAATTATAATGTAGATCTACGCTGAAAAAAAATAAGAAATTAAATTTTCTGCTAAAATACCACGGTTTTTTAATTGAGCTTTTTTATACCCGGTGGTCCAATTTATCAAATAAATTGTTTGTGGAGTTTATGCCAGGTGACTTATAAGTAGAAAAAGTTTTGTCGGAGCTTCGTGGTTTTTTCTTTTTTTTGTTAAAATTTTGGTTTCATTTCATTCATCGCTCGAAACAACTTTCCAAAATTTTTCACATTTAAAACTTAATACCTGTGATAATAGATGTTAGGCAGTCTCGTTATGGTTTGTAGTTGCATGTCAGTATCTGGGGTTGGCACTTAGGTTTTTACTGAAATAATTATTGATCGTTTCACAACCTATTTGATCCGAGGCAATCTGTGAAAAAAATTGTTCTTTATCCTACAAAGCAATAACCCAGCGCATCATTCTAAAGGATTGGTTATTATTCAACGTTCCCAAACGGCTTGATTCTATTTAGGTGACTAAGTACTTTTTGTGGAAAATTATTTACTAAACACTGCAGAGCATGTATAATTTTCTGTGTGTAGAAAATTTAATTTCTTATTTTGCTTTAAATTTAAAGAATAGGTTATACAAAAGCTTATGTTAAGGGTTGTAAACTTTTCTGTACGACTGTACATATATAGACTTTAAAAACGTACATACAGGCGGCAACAAAAGAAAGTACAGAACTTTATTTGCTAAAATTAAGTTTTTATTTCAGTAATTTGATAATTTAAATATACACCTTTTTTAAATTCAATTAAAGAAAAAAAACTTTGCGATAAAAAGTAAAAACCTAGGAAATTATATTATTTTTCTGATAGACGCTGTCGACATTACAAGAATTTCTTTTTTTATTTTCAAAACACCACAATAAGCGTTACGGGTAAAAAAGAACCGATTTTTAACAGGTTACGTACTAATAAATTAGTAATCAATTTGAACAATTTGGAATAAATAAGATGACAAATGTTTTTAAAATTAGTTATTAATTGACTAAGTCATCAACTCAAACAAAGATACGAAAACTCATTTTTTTCCCAAAACTCTGGATATTAAAAGTATTTCAAAAATTCCAGAACAGATTTTTGTTGTACTCGATAACACATATCAGATATATTTTTTTATCACATAGTTTTTTTTTTCCTTTTTTTTGGATGCGTAAAACTCTTGTCTTTTTTTTTTTTGTTATATGTCTTTAGTTGTTTCAAACATTTATAAAATAAAATGTTTAAATTCACCGCATTTTAAAATACTAAAACATAAAAACAATGGTTTATACTTTCTTTTGATGCTCACTGAACATACAAATACCATTGATTTAAAAACTTTTTTCAAACTCATTTTACGGATGAGCATTCAGTTTGTGAACACAACTACTTACTACTTTTGCGCTTCTTATTGGAAGCCAAACTTGAATTATTACATTTTTCTAATAGACTGTCTGTGTGGCTGTTTGTCTTTGGAGAATTGTTTTCAAAATCATCTTCTTCTTCTGTTAGACAACCATCATCATCTTTTTCAACTTCATTTCCTATTGCAGCCAACAAAAGTTTTGATATGCAAGTGATTTGTTTTAAATGAAAATCAAATTTAATGAATAAATACGACATAGTATATAAATTAACAATAAACAATTTTTAACATATTTTTTTGGGGAAAATTAGTTACCAAATATTGTACAGTAGTATACTTTTATGTGTGCATAAAATTGAATTTCTTTTTTTCATTAAATTTAAAGAATATGCCATATAAAAGTTGGTATATTTTCGTTTTATTTTTCACGTAAATTGACATTATATAGTTTTTGAAAGTCAAAGCCTTATAGCTCTGTGTAAAATCCATTTTTAAGGGAGGTATTTGTACTTTTCTGTGCGGCTGTATGTTAACTTAAGGAATCTATTTATATATATCAAGCGAACACACTTTTCGTTCAATTCATTAAAATTTACCCAGTTTAGAGACGTTTTTGCATTCTAAAGTAGTTTGTTTAGTTATAATTAATTAATTTTTTAAATCGGATGGGTATTGATGTAGTTATAGCACCTATTGGATAAAGACTGTATGATAAACCAAATATTGAATAGATTTTGTTTCTGTTTTAAAATTTTTGATGTAAGTTTTTTTGTTTTTTTTTTTTTTTTTTTTGTAGATTTATGTAGACACTTAAATAACATTATAGAAACGATTTAGAAAAGATAATTTTAAATATAATCGTATAGTAAAAGGTTGAAATAAAAACCATTTTATAATAAATTATACACCCTTATTTTTCACCATATATGTATGCTTTAGCTAGTAGGTAATATAACTTGGTCAAATCCCACTCGATTTAAAAAAAAAAAAAATATCGTTTTATTCATAACCAAGTATACTTTAATAAACCCGAAAGTAACACAGTTCCTATATAAAATATAGAGTAAAAGCAACTTTAAACTTGGAAAATTTTGAATGAATTAAACTAAAGCTATGTTTGCTTGATAAATATACACAGATTCCTTTAGTTAACTCAAGTAAGGTATACATCCGTGAATGGTTCTATTTTTCATAATTAAACATTAACATTACGCTGTTATTACCTTATGGGTGCATAAAGGTACAAAAAACCAGTTTTTCACCCGTAACTCAAGATTTTAAACTGTTATGAAAATTCTAATATATGATTTTTATTTTCCCAGGTATTTCCATTTCATTCTTTTTTGTGGCATAATTTTCTTCTATAATTTTTTTTACATGTTACATTTTTTACGTTACATTTTGAAAAGCTACCTGCGCTAAAATGTTATGTATTGTGTTTGCTAATTGAATATTAAAAAAGCACTAAATGATCCTTTCAAAAACTGCATGAAATCTGTTAAATTTCGTGGGAATGGCATGCCAGGAAAACCTTAGTTTGTCTGTATGTAAGCATGTTTTCTGAAAGTAACTACGTATGCCTATATAGGTAGCCTTATATTGAATGTTTGGAATAAAACGGAGCAAAATAATGAAAGTGGTAACTAGTATAAACTTCGGTGCATATGTATATTTAATGTATATATGTATGTACATTTAATATAGATATATATTTAAATAAAAAATGTTTGTTATATTGAATTAATGAATAGTGCATTGTTTAAAATATGTTTAAAATATGTGGTAGAAATTTATAGTCTAAGTAGGTATATATCAATTCTAATAAGAAATACTATTCTTAGAAGTTCAATATACTGTACTTACCGTCTGTGGAAATCAAAAACGCTGAGTATGAAGCACCTTTATACTTAACGGTGCAGTTTTTTTTGTTGATGGTTCCAACATATTTAGATGAGACTACCACAAAATCATTATTGTGAAATTTTATTATTATTACCTTAGGCAATGGGATCAACTCAAAAATGTTTTACACTACACACATGTGCCCTGATTATGGTTCACAATAAAGTGTTATTGTAAAGACAACAACATGGTGACGGAAATATTATAGTCTGGACCTGCTTCTTTGTGGGTTGCGTTTGCCACTTGTTGAAATAATGGAAAAATTAACAGTTTAAATGAACAGTATATAGTCACTTATATGGAACACTTCACAAAATTTACTTACTTAATTCCACAAGTTAATAAAAACTTTTAACTAAACTTTATGCACTAATTATAAAATACAATTAAATAAAAACAATTCCACACCGGTCATTACTTTTCCGCGATCCAAATTCAAGTAATGTCGATTTCATTTAATTGTAGTGACGCCACTTAAAAAAATGAAATACCGTTATAATTTAGCGTGGGTACAAAGCTGCCACACCTTGAAAATATTTGTCTATAAAATACCAAGTTATAATTTAGCAGTTTAAATATAGATTCTAGCGATTTTTTTATTTCGCGCTTTATTTTATTAATGCATTTAAAAGTAATACAACATATTGCTTTTTTGTATATGCCGCTATGATACGTAATAAACCAGCCTGCCAATTAAGGAAATTCCATTAAGGTATAAAAGTTGCAAAGAAAATAACAAAATAACGAAAATAAAGGAGTTATACAAAATTTTATGAATCTAGAATTTAATGATAAAAACCAGCACAAAAATTTAAAAATCGGTACATTTTAATGTGCATAAATCAATTAATGTACTAGTAAATTAAGCCTATTCTCTACATACAAAGTTCATATTTTCAGAATGGTGAAAGTGTCTAAATTTAATACACACCATCAGTTTAAAATTAGTGGAATTAGGTAGGTGAACATCCCATCGTCTAAGGCAAAAAGTATGAAAACAAAATCTTCTTGTTTTTGGTATTAAATTGTAATCGTCCTTTTGCTTGATTTAAAAGCTTAGTTTAATTGCTTAGTATTATGTATCAAATATCGGCGTGTTCAGTTTCGTCTACTTTTTTCCAAAAATGACCAAATATAAGGAATCTAAAAGACGGCCACTGCTGAAAACGTAGAGTACTTGATTAACATTTTCTTATTAAAAAATACTAAAAAATAAATGATCAAACGACATTTTGTCACAAAATTTTGTATCTTTGCCAGAAATAAAAATTTTTTGTCTGACTTCTAATTTCATAATTGTGAAAGCTCTAGGCAAGAATAAAAGAGACATGAAAAATTGTCTGCCTATTGCTCAACCAAATCTGAAAGAGGACTTCTACAGCCATATAGCAATTTTCTTCGTTACACTGTGTTAAAATAAGAGATAAACAAATTATTTTCGAATTTATTGCAATTTATCATGGTTTGTCCACTTTACGACAGTTTGAATCTAAATAATAAATGTTTTAATAGAAATAGAAAAGTTAATTAATAAATTTAATTGCCATAAAATATA
The DNA here is from genome assembly GCA_023159175.1 of Wohlfahrtia magnifica. NCBI lineage: Eukaryota > Metazoa > Arthropoda > Insecta > Diptera > Sarcophagidae > Wohlfahrtia > Wohlfahrtia magnifica. The sequence continues at coordinate 377,679 of JAKWBJ010000092.1, read as the reverse complement.
TTTAAAAAAAACTTTAAAATAAATTTTCATATATAGCTTCTGTAAAAATCTACCAAAATTATATTTACGATCCTACCAAACGAAAACTATCCTACAAATTCTATAGATTTCTTCTTATCCTATTGGTTCACATGCTATGAAGCCGTGCTGACAAGTCGCGCTGGATCGTGTAATCGCCGCATTATGAATACAACACTGTATGAAATATTAATACATATAGCCATATCTTTTTGAATATATTGAAATCATCAGTGTGACCAGATTTTAAAATAAGCGAAAGCTAAATCGCGTTTTTAATTAAAAAAGCTAAATTTTTTAAAAGTTGTAAACGTATATTTTGGATGTTGGACATCACATACGTTTAATATAGCACTACATAAATTGTTTTCTTTAAATACAAAAAAAAAAAAAAAATTTAGATACTAAGCTAAATGTTATTTTTAAACCTATTTGATCAGTAACAAAGTTAAACAATTAATAGCAAAAAATTTAAATCATCGAAACGACTGGAAGGATTTTTTTTAATTTGAAAGGCAGAAGAAGATACGGTTACCAAATAGGCTTTGCTGTTCTTCAAAGTTGGATCTGGCGGAAAGTGGGTCAAATTAGTCAAATGATTGATGAGATTTCAAATTTTTAAATTGGCCAACCTGAAAGCATTGTAATAAAATTAAGAAATAATTTTTTCGAACAAAAAGGACGGGTATAATTAGATGATTTTTCTTTATAGAGACAAATAGGTTACACAAAAATTAACAGCATCCGGACAAAGGGGAATGCTAATTTCATTTATATGTATAAAGATTCCCGGGCGACATCGGGTGAGTAAAGATAGTTTTGAATATAGTTATAAACGAATTTTTAGTAAATTTTGATATTATTTGACCAACTTTAATATTAGCCACTGGCTAAAAACCTGATATAAGGTACAGTCCGGCCGAAAGGGTGCATGAATTGAAACGTTCCGGCCAAATATGGTCAATCTTAGGTGGATAAAGATGTACATTAGCATTGCAAAATATCTAAACAATCTTGAGCTTGGCGTTCACTTTCAGCATTCTATTCCTATAATTTTCTCCTTTTTATATAGTTATGCCGTTTTCTTTTCTGGCAAAAGATATTGCACTACTTTTGTTCTTTGCCATTGAACGTCGGTAAAATTTTAAAATATCGGATATTTTTTAAGGACAACATATTCAGATATAACAACACAGCAACATTTCTTTTTAGAATTAAATTTATTTAAAAATAAACACAAAAAAGGTCATAGAGTGCTACACTAAAAAGCTAAAGTTAGCTTAAAAAAGCTTAAATGTCCACACTGGAAATTATATGAAACAAAGCGGTGCGAAAAGCACAGATATGATCACAATGTATTTGTAGTTTCAATGGTTAATAACAGCGCGGGTTAATTTTTACCAGCGTTAAAAAATAAATAAAACGAAAATTCTTCGTCACAATTTTCTACGCCGTAAAAACCCAGGATTTTTTACTAAAGCACGGCAATACCTTGTCTCAAAAATATATTTTAAAATGCAAAAATGGTGTTCTTAAGGTGTATATATCGGTATCGGAGTGTGTATACAGGAATCTTAATCGGTACCGGATTATATATAACACATAATCTCAAAACCCCCAAAAAAGGTCCCCAAAGTATGCGTAAGATATATGGTTAGTTTGAGGACTATTCCCCAAAGTATGCAAATGTTACCAAAACATGCGATATATCGAAAAACTGTCCTTAAACTATATATATATATATATTTATATATATATATATATATTCTTTTTGTTATATATATATATATATATATATATATATATATATATATATATATATATATTCGACAAATTTTTGGCGGTAGCCAGCTGGTATTTTTTCCCATTATTCTAATAAGACCCTTCTTAGCCCAGATTTGCTGGAAACCGACTGATGCTGAACTTTTTATTGACATAATCCCACAAATTTTCAATAGGATTTATGTCGAGGCTCTGGGGTGGTGCTTCCATGACGTGTGGCACATTATATAGCAGCTAAGATCTTACTTTGTGTGCCTTGTGTTTGGGGTCGTTAAAATTACCAATCGTTATCCAGAGCAAGGTTATTCACACTTTTTGGCAAGTTTTCTTTTAAAATGTTTAAATAAACATTTCGATCCATGATAGTGTCAATAAAATGCAAAGATCCTGGACCTGATGCAGAAACTAAGCCCAAGACAAGCACTAAACCACCTTTACTATCGGTTTCAAGTTTTACAAACGTAGTTCCTGATTTTGTCCCCTCCGACCCAAATACGTTAAATTTGCTTTCGTCGGTGAACATAACGTTTCTCCAAAAACAAAAACCCTTATTTTGGTACTCTTTTTAATTAATTAATTTAAGTCTTTTGGTTTGGTTGCGCTTACTAATAAAAGGTTTTTGTCTAGCTTTTCTACCATTAAGACCAAGTCTGTAAAGCAAGTTTCTTATTGTTTATGGGCTTTTTTTCTTACCAAGGTCACTTTCAGCAAAAGCAGCAAGTTTTGGAGCACTTAAGAAGGGATTTGCTTTTATTTTTCTGACAAAAAACGTACTTCTGCTTCAGAAAATATTTTGTTGTGGGCATTTTTTGGTCTATTTTGCACCGTTTTATTGACTTTAAAACGATTTATTATGTCGTGCACAGTTGAATGACTTCTGCCAACAATTTTTGAAATTTCGCGAACACTTCCTTTTCTTGCATGCTCAATTATAAGTTTTCTTACTTTGATACTAGTTTGTCTTCTTGATTTTAGCTCTGTTTTTTCTGTATAATTTTCGAAAACTGAACTAAAGACTTTTCCCCTAAATATGTAAATTTTATCGACGAAGCTGGCCGCATTGAAATTACAGAGTTGCAGTTATTAACCCATAAAAGTTCCTGTCCGAGTTTGGCTTGTTCAAGTCATTTTGACTTTCAAAGCGTTTTCAACTTAAATTTTACGTACAATTATTAAATTTCTGAGTTGGTTTTTCCTCTTGTATGTGGAAGATATGCACAAATAAAAAAATAACTATTTTTTTTAATAATTAAAATGTATGATTTTTAAGCGATCGAAAATATTTTGGTATAGTGTCCGAGTTTGGGTTGGAGCCCCTGTATATTTGACATAACATGAATGTCGTGAGCCAGATTGGCAAAATAATAAATATTAACTTAATTCTATTTTTTACTAAGGGTATATATGTATATATAAATAAATTAATTCAATGGTAGTTAAGAAAAACGATAAATATTTAACAAAAGAAAAAAGTAGATATAAATGGATATTTAATTATTTTTGAAATAAGGAGACTAGAATTCGAATTCATTTATTATAAGCTTGTGACGCTTTATACATAATTCTAGATATTTATATAAGGCTAAAAAGTTAGATCAATTCAAAATGTTCAGCACTTCACTAAAACTCAACTGATACTGTCCGAACCATTTTAACCTGATTTCCTCATAGATTGGACAGACACCAATGAAGAATATGTTGGCGATTCTACTGTTAATATGATAAGTGCCTTGGATACAATGCTTCTAGGACAATGTTTTATAAAACACATATAAATAAACGACAACTATAAGGTTTTGCACAACGTACACAGTAAACGTTTGAAGATGTCGAACCTATGCAGTTACATACAGAACGAATAAAAATATATAAAAAAGAAATAGCATCATCTTCAAAAACTTAAATTTTTATTTCCAACTGATTGCTATAGTTTTCACGATAATATACCATACTTAGATTAGGTGCATATAATTTTACTTTTTACAAAAATTAATTTTCGTTTTTTACTTCTACAATAATACACAATTTTCCGACTTATTTAAACTAATTAGTTGTAATAAATTTAGTATCATTTACATATGTATGTATATTCAATAAACAAAGAATACAAAGTAAAAAAATATAGTTTGACTAAATATATTCGGCATTTTCCATCCAAATTACAACTTTTATTAATAAAATTAATTTTCTTACAGCTTTTTTGATTCAGAAAAAATTATTTCAAAAGCCTTAAGTATCATTACTAAAGAACTACTGTTATTTTGTTACTTTTTTATTAAACCGAACCCACATTTATTTTGTTTAAGTTTAGTTCCCAAATTTGGCTGCTTAAATTCTCTTAAAGTTATAAAGTTTTTGCTTTTCCTGTAAAAAAGTTAAGTGTGCACTTACGGCCTTACATGTACTTATTATTAAATCACATCTGTATATGCTATTGATAAAATAAAAACTTTAATTATTATTAAGTGTTTTTTATTTTAAGAGCTAATGGTGGTTGTTGTTGTTGTAACAGCTCCACTGCTGCTGGAAGTTCCTCCCTAGGGAATACATGTAGATAGAAATAAACAGATTTAAGTAGATGAAATGGAGTATGTCAGTTGGGTAGACGTAAAAATCGAGCCACCTCGGTTGGTTTTAGCCAAAGATCGAGCGGGCATAAGACAGTGGGCCCAGCTGGGCAACCGAACCGATGCACAGTGTCGTGAGGACTTTGATAACAGGTAGCACAACGGCTAATGGTACCGGGAATGATTCTCTCACGGTAGCAGTTTAGAATACTGGACCAGCTAGATCTTAGTTTGCCTCGGTAACTGTTTCTCACTATCCGAGATCGCGGGGGGTGTACGTTAAGGACTCTATTGCATCGATATCCATTTATGGCCTCATTGACCGCCAATTGATTCATATTTTGCTGAGCATTAAACCGTGTCAATCGGTCGACGTCAGATGGGATGACGTCTTGGATGTCGCCACAGACGGCTGATGACATGACAAAGGTACTCTCTGGTTAGTAACACGTTATGTTGCCTGACTGACGGCATCTTTGTCTCCTCATTTAAGTGGTCCACGTTGGTCATCTTGACACATCCGGTTGCAATTCGTAGTGCATTAATTTGAGAGGCTTCTTTTTTCCAGAAAGTGAAACTTCAGACTACGTTCTCGCAGAAAATCGAGCAGTCGTCAGCGTAAGAAACCAGAGATACATTTTGCGGTGGAGCTGGAAGTGTGGTAAGATATATATTAAAGAGGATCGGCGGCAGTATTCCCCTTGGGGTACGCACATTTTTATCTTGCGGTAGCATGATCTTTGGCCTCTGAACTCCACAACTGCCCGCCTACCACAGAGATAATTAGCAATCCATCATTTGATATCATTAGGCAGGGTGGAGTTTAAGATGTCATTCATCATCAGCTTAGAGTGATCAACCGAGTCAAAAGCCTTGGATAAACCCAAAGCAGTCACAACTGTGCGTTGACACGGCCGTAGCTTATTAAGGCCATTAGCCATTCGAGTCGTAACCCAGTTCAGTGCCGTTGTAGTGCTGCGATATTCCCTAAAGCCATGCTGATACGAGGCCAGCGGGAAGTACTTCTCAAAGAATGGTAACAAAAGCGATTCCAGAAACCTGGCTACTGGTGACAATAAGGAGATGATCACCATTCGTCGCAGGTTTATTCGGTTCTAAAATTGGCACTACCCTTGTAACCTTCCAAATATCTGGGATTACCAAAATACTAATCGAGAGATTAAGGATCCGCATTAGGTACTCAAACGCTACTGTACCAAGCTTTTTCAACATAGGCATTGATATTCCATCAGAACCTAGAGCTTTTGATTGTCTCGATCTCCACTTCACCAGATGTGAAGGAATGAATTCCCGAGTCCCTAGCAAGACCCTTGATTCCCTGCGTGATTGCTTTCTTGGCCCGGTTCTGTGAGGTGGGATACTCGACAAATTGCCGGCAGAATTGGGTGGCACATTTCTCGGCGTCAGTATATTGATCCCTATGAAAGACTACAGCAACAAAGTGGTTATTACTCTTTGAACCAGATAAACCTTTAATAGTAGACCAGAGCTTTTTGGAGCCCAGTTTGCATTGGGTAAGATGGGCTAACCATTTATTTCGGCGATGTTCATCTACGAGATTATCAATTTCGGCCGATAGCTGCACAATCCGTTCATCTGCCGGATTACTGGCACGCAAGAGATTGCGATGTTCCGCCAGGCGTACAGCCTGTCATTGGTAATCTGGTCTAATATTGGGTATCCTACCCGCAGGGATAAAGCGCTTTGCCGTATTGAGGACAGCATTTCTAAAGACCTTCTTACCCCTTCTAAGACATGTAGGGGGTGGTAAACGATACAAAGTATCATCAATGTAATTTGTGATCCCTTGCCAATCGGCTTTGTTGTAATTTACAAACGTGCGCCCAAAGCAGTTTGTTTTTGCTAGGTGGTAAAGGCCAGTTGTGACGGGCAGACAATAGAAATGTCCTGGGAGCTTTAGCATCCTGGAGTGACTCTGGTAGAGATGTCCTCATTTATCATGGCAAAGTCTGAGTCGTCTATCTGGTCGGTAATCGAGTACCACGGGGTCGTTTGGTAAGTGGGAATACCAACTTTCGTGATGGGCATTGAAATCGCCAAGTATTATCCCAAGTATTATCCCATTATCACCCTGCAAAAGATGTGATATGCCGGCCCCTATGCCGTATGGATCAGATATGGATCAGATGTGAGGGTGACGGGTAGGGTTATCATTCTGTAAGCAACGTTGCGCTCAATTATAAAGGCCAGTCTACCCCCCTGATCTCTATCTCTGCCTCTCCGGATGATGTCACAGTTTTCAGAAGATGAGGGAGAACTATTGCTGGTCAACTTTGTCTCCTGTATAGCAGCTATGAGAATGTTATTGTCATGCATAAATTTTATGACCCCAACGACCTTACTCCTGAGACCATTGCAAGATCTGAAATGAGTAAGGAGAGTCAGTAGTCTGCCATAGCTGTTGGGTGGGATGTGCGGGCATAGGGCTTGATTATAAACTCAGAAATTGAAGAAGGTGTAGTACCTGCCCGAGTTATGTGTTGTTGCTGGGGTAAGCGTACGGGGGATGGCACTGCACTGCGAGAATGCTGTGTAGCCGTGACAGAAGTAGATGCTGCTGTAGTGGGAGCATTGAGGCAACGATCAGCTATGAAGTAGCTATTCCATTCCCTATGTGAGCGTAAGTTAGTGAATCGTCTAAGATGACACCAATTTTGACATCCATTGCTAAGCACACCGACACATCGCACACATCTACTGCGATGAACGGGCATTGTTGTGTGTCTCAGGTGGGGAGTTGACTCTATCACGAGTGGTGTGGTGCCATAAGTTTGTGTTACAATGCAACAACTCGCCCTGAAGTTAGGAGACTAATCACGGTAGCTGTTGAGACCCAAACACCCTTTCAGGTGGCACCAATTATCATAGACAGTATACATCGGACCAAGGTGGTGTTACGTCTAATGCGTGCATGACATACAGAGCAAATCCAAATATTAGGACCTGGGTTCTGTTCACTGCCGGCATGCTTTGCTCACCTGGGAAAAAACTTCCGGTTGGTACAGCTGTCGCTGAGTTGACAATCCTTGGCCAACTGTATGACGGGTCGTTCCGGAGCGAATATCCGATTGTCTTGGGAACGGCTAATTATGGTAGATGTTGGATGTTGCATATATAAGTGCATATTTTAAATATTCAACATCTTCCATGTGTTCCTATAAAATGTATACAAGTGTGAAAGGGCTACAACTCCAATATTTTACGTCAAAAGATTAAAATGACCGAAAAAGAAAAATTAGTTTCGGTTTCCACCATGAAGGTTTTCCTGATGAAACTATCGATAATTCTCTTTTCAAATTGCATTCTCGTCTACACTACGATTTTTATTTTAATAAAATTTAAAATTTACAACATTGCTGTTTGACATTACGAATAAAGAAAGAAAAGAAGGACACGAAAATGTGTACTTCATTCTATTCTTTTCCACCCTCTCACCAATAAACTCAGACTTGCTGAAAAAAAATGTCATAGTGTAGCCCGAGTATTACAAAAACATTTTCGTGTGAAAAAAGCTCTTTTGTTTCAAGTCACGTTATTTGTGTTATAATTCCTTCATTTCGTGTGAAAAGTTTCACGATGCGAAAGTTACTAAGTATAACATAGCTAAATATTAACGAATTTTGAAGAAATGAGTTACAGGTGTTTTAAATGATACAGCATTGTTCGAAACCTAAGCAACTTTTTAACGGGGCACAGCTTTTACTTTTAGTGTGAAAACATTATAAAATTCCACAAAATAATCATATTTTATTTTTTCAGTGTAATTCTTAATACTAGATTTTTTCAGTATAGCTTCTCTGCTTTCCCCCATATGGGATGGTAACCCTGGGAAAATTGCAAAAATTTAAACTAAATTTTTTTGTTTGTAATGTAAAACAGAAATTGTGTTAGGAAAGTGAAATGAATAATTAATTACTTACAGTCTTAAAATAAAACATTAATAAAAAGCTTGTAAATTATATTTAAAACGCATTTTTTATTGCCGGAATTAATTGCCTACGTTTATTTGTCAAGAAGAAAAAAATTTTAAGAATTTCAATTCCACTTTGTTTTCATTGTGTATCTAAAAAGGCGTCTACTCGAAAACGTCTATAAACTTAAAAATAAAAGAAAAATATTGTTGATTCTATTATAATGGGTACTTTATCGGATTTTGGACAAATAGCTATGAAATGGGATCCTAAAAACTTGGAGATACGAACCATGTCTGTGGAAAAGACGCTTGAACCTTTGGTTTTACAAGTAACAACGCTTGTAAATACTAAAGGTCCGAGCAAAAAGAAAAAAGGTAGGAAATATTGTAATTAGATTATAATCCATTATGTTTTTTTGTAATGTCCAATTAAATATTATATATTTTGACTTAGCAAATAAATACTAAATTAAACAGTGGTTTTAAAATCATAATTCTTTTTGATATTTTCTTTAATTAAATATACAAATATCTATTTTTTTACCTCTTGTATGTGCAAATACAATAATAATTATTACAAGTACAATAAACATAATTATTAGTTGGTTTTTTCTGTAGAGAATGTATATTCAGATATTTTCGCTTTAATAAAATTACAAATACCTACCTCCAAGCTTTTATTAATAAAGAGGAGTATACTATGTATGGATGTGTAACAATAGTAGTCATATATCTTTGATTAAATTAAATTTTTTAAAACAAACTTATTTTGTTAAAAACAATATACTTTTTTGCTTTAACAAAATTAATTCCGCTTTAATTAAAAATAAATTATAAAATATTGTTTCTTTTATATGATTGTTTCTACAAATATGTAAGTATGCATGTGTGTCTAATAAACAGGTATTCAAACAAAATAAGGTTTTTACTTTCATTTGACGCTAGCAGTACAAACCAATTATTTTTTTTTAGTTATTCAATTGTTTTTTCTTTTGTTTTTAGATGAAACATGGGCCAGCTTTAGACTTGTCTGTTACAAGCTAACGCCTTTACTTAGTTATGTGAATTTGCTATAGCCTTGATGACTAGTTATTACAACGCATCAGTATCATATACATATATTATTTCTCAATGCTGTTTTTTTATTGGTTGTGAATATCTTTCTTACGACTGCATTAAAACTAATGATTGATACTTCATTTATTTCATTTCATTTTTACATTTTTATTTTATCCCACAAATGACATAAACTAAGTAGAAGTCTTAAAGTAGAATGTTTTAAAATAGATGTTTATTTGTCTAGTCAGACCACATCTAGAGTACAATTTGGTAGTTGGTAACATAGATAGAATAATTGAAGTTCATAATTCCTACTCGGCCGAGGAGATATTACATTCCCCTGTGACTGCAATATTTTCGGTTCAACTATGCATTTAATGGACCACTACGTGAAATTTGCGCTGCATTAAAAAAAGAACTGTTTAGGAAATAATAATATGGTGTGACAAAAAAGAACGAAGTTGAATCACCTGGAAAGTGATACCTCTTTTTTGATAGACGCTGTCAAGTACAACAAAATCCGATTTTGAAATTTCCGAAACACCTTCAAAAGCTAAAACGGCTAAAACAGTTTTTAGTACCTCCATGCACGTATAAGCTTATAACATATCTAAATATTAAAGAATTTTGAAGAGAAGCTGTACAAATGTTTTAAATGATACAGTATTGTTCGAAAATAAGCAACTTTTCTTGTCGAGGCAATTAAGGACTCGTATCTTACTAATTAATAGATTTATTCAAAGTAAAACATTTAATTCTTACTATCTTAGGTACCTAAATTATAACTATAATAACAAATCTTTAATTCCATTCTCTACCAAAAACAAAATTAGCTTCTTGAGTAGCTGTTCGAAACTTAAGCAACTATCAGTACTTTGTGTAATAACCTTTGTTTTTTATGACATTTACACACCATTTTGGCATAGTTTCTATGATATTTATTAAAATTGTTGTGTGTGTAAAGACAAATTTAAAATTTTTAGCCGATGCATTTCTGTAAAATTGTGTCTTGACTATAACAGAGCTCTGTTATGTTAATAAAAGAATAATGTAAAAGAGAAAATTTCAAATTAGCTTGAAAAAATTTAAAAATATTTAATTTATTGCACAAAAAAAATTTTATTTATTTTGATTAAATTGCAACAACTTCTAGAAAAAGACTGATTTTTCTCTTAGAGATATTCTAATTTGACAAAATTCTCATTTTATCAGTATAAAACATATCAGATTTGAAATTTGTTGGCAGTCTAATCGGGATGGAGGGGAAAAAACAAACTGTTAGACATAGTGAAGGACGTTTATTGATCGGGAGGAGTCTGTGAACAACGTTCGAAAAATATTACCATTTTTGAGAAAAAGGATTCTTATCCTGGAAGGGCCTAAAATGGAGTTTTTTCGAAAAACGCTATAGCTTTTTAAAAAACAACCTATTAGAAGCGGTGGATGGCGTTTATTGATCGGGATCATCCGGCCACATATCACCATATTTAAGAAAAAGGATCGTTATCCTATAAAGGCCTAAAATTTCATTTTTACGGAAAAACGTCATAACTTTTGAAAAACAAATTGTTGGACATAGTGAAGGACGTTTATTGATCTGGAGGAGCCCCTGAACAACGTCTGAAAAATTTCATCCGCCCACATATCACCATATTTAAGAAAAAAGGTCCTTATCCTAGAAAGGCCTAAAATTGCATTTTTTCGAAAAAACGCTAAAACTTTTGTAAAAACAAACTGTTAGACATAGTGAAGGACGTTTATTAATCTAGAGGAGTCCCTGAACAACGTCCGAAAAATTTCATTCGCCCACATATCACCATATTTGAGAAAAAGGATCCTTATCCTGGAGAGGCCTAAAATTGACTTTTTTGGAAAAAACGTAATGACGTTTGAAATGTGATATGTAGGTGGATGAAATTGGCAGTTCCAGACTATTACATATCCGTCTCCATGTTTTATTGGGTCTACAATAACGCAAATGTAGTCGCATTCCTTTTGGCCTTCGAACGTGGTATATTCCATCTCTATTTAACAAGTTAAATTCGCCATTGGACTGTAGCGAATGAATAGGTTTCGCCGCTGGACTGAAGGTGTTTTCAGTTCTATAGAGTAATACTGTAGCCGTTACTTGACAATTAAAACCGTATGTTTTTGGTCATTAGTCTGCTGATATATGTATGTATAAAATAGTCCGCGGGGGTGAATAAAGAGAAGAAAAATATTTTCTCCAAGTACAGACAAAAAATAGTAAAAACAAATAGAATTAGTTTTCTATGTAAGTTTTATTTTCAGGTAAATAAAAACGTATTTTTGGGTTTGGGGGTTGTTCGGGTAATAATAATCTTTATTCTTCTTCTTTTCTTCTTTGTTTTTAGTACAATAACAAGGTAAAATTTTACTTAAAAACTAAACAGATTATCTTAAGAATAGGGTGACCAGTGTAATCATCCCTCCCCTTGCAAGATTGCAATAAACAAAAGGAAGCGAGAGTTACGTGGCCGTGATCTTTCTAAAGAATAGGGTTATATAATACAATAGTTCGTTAACAAAAGAATAATTCAAAAAAATAGGTAGGTCAAAGAAAATTTTTATCTTTCTATATTAGTATCAATAATACTTTAAATTTACATATACAAAAAGTTTAAATAACAGTTTTTAAATACATTGTGTTTAACAAAATATATAACATTTTTTCGAAATATGTTTGGATTGCGTTTATTTTTAACGCCACTGGGTAATCTGTCGAAGAGCTGTAGTCCTTTGTAAAGCAATGAGCGTTTCATTGAGGTTGTTGTAATTCTTTCAATTCTAAAGTCATCATTATTCCTTAATTGGTATAGTTGCGTTTCTCCGACATACATTATTCGATCTATTATATATTGTGGTGCCATTTCAATTTTAATTTTTTGAATAAAGTTTATGATGTTTAATTGCAGTCTGTTTTATATCTAGCCATTTTAGAGAGTCAAGCATAAAGTTTATTGGTGTATACCTGTTGTATTTTCATATAATGCGCATTGATTTATTTTGTAATTTTTGAAATCTATAAATTTGTTGACTCGTGCAGCATGAAAAAAGAACTCAAAATGAGAATCATTGTGTCGCAGATTGTGATTACTGTCATTTATTTGTTTTCTTAATATTCTGAAGAAATTAATTTTTTTCCAATTTTCTTGCAAATATAGTCAATTGTGATTTTTTAAATTTAAAATATTGTCTATTACAAAGCATTTCATTTGATTTACTTTTTCTATTTTTTCATTACTAATTTTCAAGATTATGTTGGTCTTGGTTTTAATTTTCATTATTTAGGTTTATTCTCGTTTAGTTTACATTTATTCATCTGCAGCCATTTGTTGCAGTTTTCAATATCTTTACCGAGTCCTTCATAACATTGTTCATCCTCAATATATATAAGTGTATCATCCGCATATAAAGTTATTTCACAATGCCTTATTACATTTGGTATATCATTTTTATATATAATAAAAAGCAATGCCCCCAAAATTGATCCCTGTGGTACTATATATTTGTTATTAACTGTCTTCGATTTAATATTATTTACTTTTGTTATTTGTGTTTTATTCGTCAAATATGATTCAAACCATTTTAATTCAGTTCTTTGAATGCCGTACTTGTAAAGTTTTTACAGTAGTATGCCTCTATCAATTGTTTCAAACGCTCGTTTAAAGTCTAGAAAAATTGCAACAAGCCTTTTGCTTCTTTCCGATTTTTTCCACCTGTATATAAGAAAAATAACTGCTGTTTCACAAGAAAAATTTTTTCGGAAACCAGACTGATACTGAGATAATAAAGCGTTCGATTCCATATATTGCTCCAATTGTTCCTTTACTACCTTTTCTATTACTTTTTCACATGTCTTTAAGGTATTGATTGGGTGAAATACTTCGCAAAGTTTTGTTTTAGCAATCTTCTCAATGGGTATTATCATCTCTTTCCAATTATCAGAATATATTCCTGTTCTTAGGGATTTATTTATTATGTCCAGCATCGCTCCTCCTATCACATTCCAACTATTAAGTATAACTTTAATTGACATTTTGTTGTCAGGCTTGTTCTTTAAATTTTTACGTATAATTCCTAGTTTATCTGGAGTTATTGCACTAAATTTATATTTAGAGTTTATCACAGAAATTCGGTTTGAGTATTGCACGTAAGGTATCGTATCTCTTATAGATCTTATACTATCAACAAAAAATTTGTTAAATTTATCAGCTATTTGTAAATTTTCCTTATATTCTATTTGGTTAAACATCACAGATTGAATTGTATTTTGGTTTTTCTTAACTATTAGATTTTAGATCTCTCTCCACATATCCTTTTGATCTTTAGCATTAATTATTTTGTTATTTATAAAATTTCTCTTTTCATTTTCAATTTTAACCTTTGTAGTTGGTCCATGCTTCGTTACTATTATAGATTTTTGCTAATTAATTTATTATATAATTTACTTTTATTAATTAATTTATTAATTTTTCCCTTTTTAATTGCCTTAGTTCATTGTTTAAGCATTCATTTGAGTTGTTTTCATTGATAGTTCTTTTAATAGTCATATTTTCAACTGCATTCTCTAAATATCCGCCAAAGACGTAAACATTGCTATTGAGGTCCTCATTTTCACTTATTTGTCTTATACCTTCAATTTCTCTATTATATTGGGTGCTGTTGTATTTAAATATTTCAACTTCCTTATTCCTTTTACCTACTTCTATGTACTTATCGCAGTCATTCATGATCAGCAATTTTATTTGAGTCATTGATTTTGGCTGTTATGTTCCTATTATTCGTAATTATATAATCAATAATGGTTTTTGAACTTCCCGTTATCCGTGTAAATTCTGTCATTATTTGCCTAAGGCCATTATCATTTATTATGCATTCTATTTTGTCCCTGTAAAAACCATTCTTGCTCCAATCTATATTAAAATCGCCTGCTATTATTATATCACAGTTTGCGTCGTTTATATTTTCCAAAATTTCTTCAAATGCTGCAATAAACTCTGCCTCTGCGCTACTTGGTGATCTGTATACAGCCGTAATTATACACATGTAGTTTTCATATTTAGCGATGTATGCAGTTATCCAAATTTTGGAGTTAATAACTTTTTCGGCCACTCTTCTCACATCCCATCTTTTCTTAAAATAAACTATTACGCCTCCAGTTCTTGTTGAGTTTGATAGAGTTGTATATTGATTGTAATTTTCTATTTCTATTTCTTGTTCCTCTATATCTTCTGTTAAATGAGTTTCCGACAAAATAATAAATTCTGGTTTTTCCATTTCTGTAATTATCTCTAGCTGATTAAAGTTATTAAGTAATCCTTGTATATTGGTATAAATGCCGTATATTTGCCTTGATTGTTAGGCTGTTAATCCTATTCTTCTTTTTTTAGCATTTAACTTGTTCTGATATACCGCACATTCTCTTCTTGCTGTTACATGATTTTCATCTAAGCCCAATGTTACCGCTACTGTAATTACCTACAAAAAATTTCTACCCTGAAAGTATAGTATAGATACAACTTATCATACGATACTAGCTTAAACTTAGAACAGTTAACTTTATACTTCTTGTAATAGTTTAATGTATAAAATGCTTTTTCTGAATTAATTGTAGATTGGTGTGGTACCAAAAAAGTATGTATGCAATTTACTATTACTTGAATTCAAAAATCGTTTAATTTGTATTATTATATTTTAAAGAATTAAAATATTAGTTGCGTCAATATCTGACAATAAAGAAATAATTGAATTTCAATAAATTTAATCAGTGTTAAAAATTTTATTGAACCACCAAATCTACACCTGTTAACATCGCTCGTTAACAGCCAAATTTAACCTTTTATTAATTCTAACACAATGCATTTATTTATTACTTCTCTGTTGCATTCCTTTTATTTGTGTTCTCCATGGCATTTATAACATATTCCTTGACTTTTACATTCTGACGACTTGTGGTTAATAATATCAGTGCCATAATATTTTTTACATCATTCCCATCCAATGTTAACTTTCTGTACGGTCCTTATTTGCATGTACGATCCTTTATCAATTTTTATTATCGTGTTGTAAAAGTGCAATAACACGATAAGCAATTTTAGCACTTTTAATTCATTATTTTTTAAAATATAATTTTGCTTTTTTAATATATCATTTATTTCGTTTTCCGAAAATTTGAATGTCATTTCTATTACTGCTATTTTCATTTCCGGTTGATTTGGTACTTTTATTTCGTATTTTCCACTTATTTTGTTTTGTACTGCTTTTTTATTTTTTCCCTCTCTCATTGTTTTCATTTTGGATAAAAACAGTTCCATTTTTCTCTCTTCAACATTTACAATTTTCAAATTGGTTGGATTTACCTTTCTATTGAGAACCTCTTTTGTTTTGTCGATACCTTTGTTTTTCTTTTGGCTTAATTATCAGCGGGTTTTGTTTTTTTATCTGGCACCACCGTTTTATTTTTCAATGCATCTGCAAATGATAGCTTACTGGTTGATTTGACATTTTTCTACGTTATAACTTTTTTATATCCTCACACATCATTTTGTTACTTACTTCAATTTTGTTACACATTTCTTTGTTTTCGTTTGTTCATTTATTGTTATGTACAGTTTTTTATCTTCTTTTATATTTTTTCACAGCATTTTTGTGCTTCATCTATCTTTTTTAGCCTCTTTTCATATCTTCTCTCAAACACTTGTAACAGTTGTTTTATTTTACTTTCGTTTTGTTTTAGTGCTGTTTCAAATTATATGTTACTAAGTTCCCTTTGTTTTTTATTACACTGCTCTGAATTTCTGCAAGCGCCAAATCCACGTTATGGATATATAGCAGACAGTCATCACACATAAAGCGTATGTAGCCACCGGAGTCCAATATGCCAATAGAGTATTGATCCACTCCCGAGCAGCTTTTAGCACAGTGAAACACTTTTTGCATACACCTGCACACATTATGGCTAACTCTCCGCGTATTGCAATTTTACAATGATGGCATTCGGCCATCTTTGCACTCTTTATTTTCAAATATGCTTTATTTAGTCTGCAGTATTATTTTCTTTTCTTTTTTATATAAACTTTTTATTAATTATTTTTATAAGATTTCTAAATAGTCCTGTCTATTTTTTAAAACCAATATTTTATTATTTTTCAAAATTAGAGCTTTATTTTGCACACCCGTTTCTGACAACTGTTTATGCAATGAAAAAAGAATTAAAGAATTCACTTAAAAAAAGGTATTCTTATTTCCTGCCAGGAACGTTAATTTGACGTTCAATTGTGGCGCCGGAAATACGGTGCTATTGTTGAGCGCGGAAAAAGCGTGACCTGCACAAGTGCATGACTTGACCAGAGTTTGACTATGGGTTGCGCTCTTTTTCTTCAATTTACGATTTGCTCTTTTTGTTTTGGAAGCTTTTCCCTTGATGGCGACCTTATTTTTCTGGGCTGAATTCCTATTGCGTAGCTTTCCGTTGTCACTTCTTTGATGAAAGTGCAGCGTAGTATGATGCTCCTGCAGGCACTCCATGCATCAGCCTCTGCTTCTGCAATTTTTCACAAAATGGGAATGGGCCAGACAGTTGATGCAGTATTTATGCCTTTTTAATACGCTTACCCGTTTAAACGGTTTCATACTACGAAATTTGGAGCATTTTCGTAGGGGGCGAGCTTCAGGACACAATCGGCATTTGGAGTCATTGGCAATAATCACCTCGTCGAGACATTCAGTTGCGGGGTGTTCTACGGCCAGTCTACGTGGTGCGACATCAGACATCTGTAATTAATACGATAAGCAGGCAAAATAAAAAGAATCGAATTAGTGTTGTTCCTTATTGAGAATCAGCAAGAGCTTAACAATTGGCCGTGTTAGGATGCCATTGGCCGTCCGGACATCAGCCACTTGCACTTGCGAATCAAGGCCTTGATAGACGCTCTCGATTCGAGCTATTTTCCATTCATTAGAGGATAAGTGTTAATGACGAATGACAAAAAAATTGTCATTTTTAAGATCTCTTTGGGGGTCTCTCCATTTGTTGCGTCTATGCAAATCAACTAAATACTCGTCTTTCTAACGACGAGCAAACAAATAACACGAAATTTTCAGCTTGCGCCATCGATTAGCGTAGCTGAGAGACACGAAAAATCGGGTTAAGGAGGGGATAGTATGGCACTCCCTATGAGGAAGTGTACCGGGGTCAACGGGTTGATATCTGACGGGTTGTCAGTCATTGGACTGAGAGGTCTCGAGTTCAAACAAGTCTCTATTCTTGCCAACATGGTCGAGAATTCCTCATAAGTAAATCTTTGGACAAGCGATATATTCTTCAAATGGGTCTTAAGGCTCTTTACATCGGCCTGCCAGAGGCCACCCATGTGTGGAGCTCCAGGGGGAATAAAATGCTATTCAATCAATTGGAGGGCATTCTTTACTACAAGTTGGCGGTTAATGTTTTTGATAAATTGGGTTCTGTCTTTACTCAATAAATTGGCTGCTCCAACAAATGCAGTACCATTATCAGAGTAAATGTGTGCAGGACAGCCACGACGGGAGAAGAAACTAGCGAAAGTGGCCAAAAACACTCAGTGGATATGTCATTCGTAGCCTCAAGGTGAATGATTCGGGTAGATATGCCCATAGCGACACCTTATGCACCTTATTTAGAAGTCTCCTCCGACTGGCATTTTCCAGGGCTTCTCCACCATACGATACAGCCATAGGTGAGTACGGGTATGACTATGGAGTCATAGATCCACTTCACCATCGCCCGGCGAAGACCCCATCTTCTACCAATGGCACTTCTAACCCTATAGTAGGAATTAAAGCCATTATTCATTCTCAAAAGGGTATTTTCCCTTCAATTAAGTTTCCTATCCAAGAAAACTTCTAAGAACTTGGCCCCCTCAGACAGTTTTAGCACAATCCCATTTAACCTAGGTAGTTCAAACTTTTCCAATTTATATTTCCTGGAAAAGAGAACTAGCTCAGTCTTCGCGGGATTGATGCTGAGACCTCTGGCGGGGACGCCCAGGAATATAGCTTACCAAGCGCCGACTGCATAATCTTACCAACATCCGGAAGAAACCTCCCTGACACAAAAATCACCAGATCATCCGCATAGCAAACCACTTTCCTGCCTTCCTCATCAAACCTACTAAGGATGCCATTCACAACAAGATTCCAGAGTAGTGACGAAAGTACACCTCATTGAGGAGTATCACGATACACTAGTCTCTCAAGGCTCACCAAGCTTCGAGCGGACAATCCTACTTCTAAGTGCGTTGATTATCCACTCCACAAGAAAATCACGGACGCCAAGGTCAGCCAGTGCCTCCCTAATCGCTCCACTCTCGACTTTGTTGAAGGCACCATCAATATCCAGAAAGGCAGCAAGGGTAAAAATTTTATAGTGCAGACCTTTCTCAATGTAGCCGACGGCCTCGTGTAGAGCGTCTTAACAGACCTACATCTAAGGTAAGCATTTTGAGCCCCTCTGAAGGTCCTCCTATCTATCCTGCTCCTCAAGTGCAAATCTACTACTCCATCGTTTTCAGCAAAAACGATGACAGACTGATCGGCCCTAAAATCACCCGGCATGGAATGACAAGTTCTGCCCGCCCCGGCTCCTCAACCGTCATCTCCCTACAACCAGGGAAGTGGGTGTCCAGGAGAATACCAAGTGACTCAGAGCGAGATTCAGCCCATGAGCCGTCCTCCCTTCGAATGTTACCAAAGATAGCATTGCCCTTAGAGAACACTTCGGAACCTGGACAGCTCATTGACAGAGTCAGAAGTTCGTCTAAGACTCCATCTTTGCCCTCTTGATATTCCCCTTGTACCTATCGAAACAGATTCTTACCTATCCCTATCCTCAGCCGAACGTGTGCCCTTGGCCCTGTTGAACCGTCTTCTGACATCCGAGCGCAAAGACCCCAGCTCCGTCGTCCACCAACAAGTTTGAACCTCTTGTCCGGGAATACCCTCGGAAAGGACTGCTCGAAGGACCTGACACAGCATTCAGATCGCCTTGACCAGTCTCCACGCCATCGCTAAAAGACCGCCAATCAGTCCTCCTAGGATTTCTAAAAGGAACACTCCTAGACCCTGCACGAACCAGGCTGAAGCGAATCAGGCTGTGATCCGACAAGGAAAAGCTCTAATCAACCCTCCAACCCTATTTGCGAGCGTCTCGTCGATGACCTCCGCCCTAATCCTATTCATAAGGGTATGCACATCGCCCCTATTACAAATAAGAAGTCCCTGATCGGACTCACCTCTGACATTCACGTCACCACTACCCCATTGGCAGTGAAGAGCGTTGGCATCACAGCCTAGCACCATGGGGACTCCATCAACCCTGACAGACTCAACTAGTGCTGCCACTTCAGCGCCTGGCTGATCCGTCGCCTCGTAGGGCAGATAAACGGAGCCAAAAGAAACCTGGCACCTCCCGTACCTCCACCCTCAACAGCCGTCAGATCGTCATTGCTGATAGAATTTAAGAGGGTTAGATGTAAGCCATTCCTGCAAAAGCTTATCTTATCCAATGTGCTGGGCACATACAACTTGTAGCCCGTGACTCTTAATCCGCGAACCTTATTGCCAACAATCCATGGTTCTTGGATGAGAGCCACGTCTACCTTCCCACGGTCAAGGAGTAAGGAGAGTTCGGTTGAGGCTGCTTTATTGTGGTGCAGGCTTATCTGCACCACAAGCAATCTCCTGGCCCTTGTCATCTTTAGCACACCTAAACCTGACACTGCCCAAACCGGAATTCACCTTACCCTTGGCTCAATCAATAAACTCCAGGGACGCTATCAATAGCGAACCTGAAGTCCATGCCCCCGTTTCCCTTACAAACCAGAGATGTTAGCATCTTCCACTGGCTTGTTTCCAGGAGAGCATTCTGATTTGCCAGTATTGAGAGTATGGATTCCACCGAGAGAACGGGCGGTGAAATCCACACAGTCACTACTGGCCTGAGAGGCAGCACGGATGAGCAGATTATCTCCAGTTTCGCACCTGGGCAAAGGTCGCCACATGTGCCAACTGCAGCATGCAGAAAGTCAATTGACTTCCTGTTACCGCAGTTCATAATTTTGACGCCTCTGGACTAGTCTGTGCCACGGAACAACATCTCATCATGACTGCCTTTTCCATAATTGACGATTTCTTCCAGCAGCCTTCTTTCAATCTGCTGCCAGAGCTCAGGAGTGATCCTCCCATCTGCATCGCTCCTGTCAATAATAGCAACCTGATTGGCAGAATCCAGGGTGTTGGATTTCTTCGCCTTCTTTGATACTTGCCGCTGTTCATCACCGGATCTAACCCTCTTGACATTCGCACTACGGGGAATGCTCGAGGAACCCGATGTGATTACAACGGCTTTCTCATCACCGCAATTCTTGGATTCGGGCTTGGTGTAAGCTCGTGCCGAAGCCTTGAGCACCGACAAGTCCTTAGCCTTCTTGCCGTCCATCCTGCCTTCGCTGACCATCTTGACTTCCACAGCTTTGGCACTTGTGGTGGGGACCGGGGCAGCCTTCACATCCTTGGAAGAAGGTGAATTTATGGCTGTTTCCTTTGCCACCACAAATAACTGGAAAGGAAGCTCCCAGGTGCACAGACATACGGCCGTATGTCTTCTTCTGCCAAACCAAGGGAAGAAGAAGGAGCCGTTGAGGGTCCCAAACCACCATCACTCGAAGCTCGTACCACCAGGTTCTGACCATCCGTGCCAGTTACCGACGCTTAAGCTGAAATGACAGTGTCATCCAGCCCGTCGTCCGTACTAAAGGACAGATCATCTAGCCGCTGCGTGGCGCTTGTGCTCCCCACAGGGGAGGAGTTTCTAGCTCCTTCTGAAGCTGAGCCTGCTGGGTAGCAAGTCTCAGATTCAGAAGAGCCAGCGCGTTATCCTCGATGGCAGGATAGTAATTGAAAAATTCACGGCTCATGTTCAACGTCATGGGTTTTAAACATTCCTCCAAATCGGTTCTATCTTTCCAAATTTGTTTCACAAGAATTCTAGCAACAATTATTTTGGGTGCCAACCTCCCTGGGTGGTCAAATAGCTTTGCTATTTGAGACAAAACAGAACGTTTGATGACTTCAGACAAATCAGGCGTTGGAGCGGGCTTGAAGAAAAGTCCATCAATGTTCGCAATCCAACGTAA
This sequence comes from Wohlfahrtia magnifica, assembly GCA_023159175.1. Lineage (NCBI taxonomy): Eukaryota > Metazoa > Arthropoda > Insecta > Diptera > Sarcophagidae > Wohlfahrtia > Wohlfahrtia magnifica. The sequence continues at coordinate 356,101 of JAKWBJ010000092.1, read as the reverse complement.
ACCAAGAGTTTTAGTGGTGTTGGCGTCTAACAATTTCAAAAAAACGGAATCAAGTAGATGCTGGGAGGATAAGTCCTCATTAAGATTTCTAATTTCGAAGTCCGGCGAAGTAAAGAACCAGCAGACTTAAAAACACTAATTATTTTATCACGATCACGTATCGCTTCTGCAATAGAATGCGAACCAGCTAAAATGTCGTCCACATACCTCTAATTTCGCAATATCAGTGGCCAAAGGGTGATCCAATTCGGAATCAACGGCCAGTTGATGGATAGTTCTTATGGCCAAATAGGGAGCACAGTTAACACTAAAAGTGACTGTGCTTAATTCATAATCCTGGAGATCGTCCTCAGGGTTTCGGCGGAACAATATCCGTTGAAACGTGGTATCATTGGATCTAACCATTATCTGCCTATACATTTTCTCGATATCGTCGTTAAAAATGAACCGAAACAATCTACAACGGAGAATCGAAATAATCAAATCTCACCGTAAAACATGGCCAGTATGCAGAATGTAGTTGAAACTCAAACTATTAGACGAGGGACAAGAAGCATTAAAAACCACACGAAGCTTAGTGGTCGTGCTATCACTGCAGATAGGACATTTTCTTTGTGGTATCTTAGTTGACACAGCTGTTTCAAAGGACTTAAATTTCCGGGTACCATTAGAATTGAGTTGACTTCTATTACGAGCAGTAGCTTGGGTAAAGTTATTTATGACTTTCAATGATGTCCGATACGGACTCCGAAGTCCTATATCTAGCCGTAAGGAACTCGTCCGTTCTGCACCACTTCGTCAGGTCCGAACAGGGTTATAAAGATTGTTCCCAAAGTCCCGGGGTATGTTCAGGCAGCTTTAATTTATACTTTAAAAGTATATCTTTAACCCTCTATGACTGACGTGTAGTCTGACAGACACTACAAAAACTCTCTTTTGCGCACCTTCGTGCAATTTGAATTAATAACATCAATCATATTTTCAAGAATAATGTCTTTTACTTCAAATTTAAACCTCATGTTAGCTTCAAAACTATTTACTGTTATAAATAAATAATAAGCAAATAAGGTAGTATTCGGAAACTACACTAAGGTAAGCACATGTTTAAACGTAAAATAATGTACAGAAGAGTCTATCGATGTTACATTTTTTACGAAATCGACTTTTTGATGCGAATGCATTCCAGTCACAAACTCACCTCATAGTAAAACATTATATCAATATTCGCAATATTTATGAAGATATAACATTTAAAAGATGGTGTTGATGTTACCAGCCATAGGAAAAAATATATAGAAATTAAGTTCTCTTGTCAAATTTGTTTTTTGTAACATACGATAATTTTGCGCAAATGGGTCGATATATACTAGAGTATCCACGGCGTATGCACGGCGATTAATCGAAGAATTTTTGGGTCATTATTTGATCGAATAATGAAAATAGCCAATTTCAAGTAACAAATAACTCGAACAATATGTGTTAATAATTAATCGAGCAACTTTTGTATGTAAAATTTGGGGTGTAAAATAGCAAATGTTTATGATTATTTGGTTTAACGCATATATTATCTGTTAAAATTGTATTAAAAATGGGACGTGTATGTGTGAATATCAGTTCATTTTGTTTTCATTACGCACTTTTCGAACATAATTTTGCTTGCTTTCTCATCAGCCTTTACTGGTTTCTTAGACATTTTAGTTCAAGTTTTTAAATCAACCTAAATTCCGCAAGGTTTTCCAATAGAGATAACTTTTTAAAATATATTTCCAAAACCTAAACTAATGAGTTTGCAACCAAATCGTGCAATCGACTGTTTAATATTGAACCTGACCAAAATGTACCGGACGATGATCTTTAAGAAGAAGATGTGGACCTAAACGAAAACAATATTCTAGACGAATTCAACAAAACAATACAAAGTATTGCAAATTTAAAAAAATCTAATACAATAAGTATCAGTTAATAAACGATTTCATGTATTTAGACAAGCCAAAGAGAAGAGCAGAACAACTTTTTAATGCTATTTTATCGCTATCGCCAACATTGCACCTCAAGGTGCTGTTTTTTCTCCTACGCTATTTCTAATATTTCTTAACGACTTTCTTCTTCTTCCAATCCTATCTACTTTTACGCAGATAACAGCCACATTTGTCATTCATATACTTTTGATTATAGGCTGAGCCTCTTGGTGATTGGGGCGAAAAAGGTGAATGTGAACGACACACTCAAGCGATGTGGCGAAATCTGGGGTCGTGCTCGAGCAAACAGTCTCGATTTTAATACAATCAAGACCAAATGTTGTTTTTTAACACTCAGACGTGGTGGTGTGTTGTCATCTGTATCCATGCGAAATGTAGATATTGGGAAATCAGATGCTCTTGATGTTCTGGGCATGATAATTCACCGTGGCGTTCGTTGGAAGACATTGCAAGAAATAGTTCACTCCATCTGATCTCCTTAATATTTACAAGATCTACAATATAACCGACCCAAAATGGTATAAAACTCTAATGTATGGACCGGTGCTTTAAAGTCTATTTTGGACCTTATCTACCGCGTACAGGAGATGGCGAAGGTACTTATTAATGACGGTAGTTGACTACCCTACCCTCTATCGATTCGTTAGAGCATCATCGCAATGTGGTGTAGGTCTCATTGTTCTACCGGTACTATAACGGAAGGACGAAATAAAGGAATTAATCCTAATAGTTACATATTTTCACGTAGTACTAGTTTTTATCGTACAACTCATTATAGAGAGAATTAGTTTATTTTTTTGCACCGTTCGCCTATGGAACGATCTTCTCTCTACAGTTTACCCTGCCATAAATAAATTTAATTCAATCGTCCATACTGGATTCTATCCTCCTTTCCGTAATCTATTTTCCTAGTATCAGCACAATACACTATATGAATAAGAGTCATCTCTTGAGAAAAGAAAAAACATGACATTTTTAAATAAAAAACCAAAAAAACAAATACACATGTTTGTTTTTTCCATTAGATTAACTTTTTTTTTTGATAATTTTTTAATGTTCGAGTTATACGAACGATTTGAAAACCTTAATCGATTAATGAAGCAATTTTATAAGTTTAAAATCTTATTCGAACAGAACTAAAAGTCGAGTAATTGGATCCTCTAATGTTTACATATTCATGAGTTCAAATTGATTTTAATAACAAATTATTTGGTATTTTAAGACTAAAGCAACAAAAATCTGATGACCTTAACAAACCTTTTGAGTGAATAAGACTAAAAACTGTAGGCGCATGAAGCCTATTTCGTTCTTTCTTTTTAATAAATCACTTAAATGACAAACTTAGGGAAAATACATTAAAAAAGTAAACTCAGAAAGTTCGTAAACTATACTAAAGGAGTAATTGGTGTACCATTGTACTTTTAAGTCTGAAATTGTACCAAAAATGTACAATTGTACCAACTTTTTCAACCCTGATGTATATATATACATATACACATGTGGCCATTAAAATAGGTACCACCTCTATAGTTACAAGAAATGCATGTTTTTCGATTTTATATTTACAGAATGTATTGCTCGAAGCATAAAAATATATAAAAATAACAATTAAAATTTAATATTTTATGATGAAAAAAGAATTAAAATAAAAAGACGAAATTTGGGTTCTTAAAAAGAATTGCGAAAAATAAAAGGATCATTATGTCATTCAATACAAAAAATAACATTGACTAAGCTTAATTGCATCAGTAACCGCTATGTCTACCATTATTTTTAATCACTTTATCTAATCTGTTGGACATAGAAGAAATAACCTTGCGACTGGTCTCAACAGGTGGCATACCATATTTCCTGCACTTATCGCCACAACTGTGTCTTGTTTTAAATACTTTTCTCATCTAAGCTTACCTTTGAGATCCTCCCAAAGATTCTCAATTGGATTGAGATCGGGTGATTGTGTTGTCCATTCCATAACACTAACTTTATTTTTCTGAAACCAACCACTTGCTAGCTATGACGAGTAATTGGGTTCGTTTTCTTGTTGGAAACACCAACGTAGTGGCATTTTCTCCTCGGCATAAGGCGACATGACATTTTCCAAAATATTGTTGTACAATTCCTTGGTCGTAATATCTGAAATAAGGTGTATAGGGCCTACGCCATGCCAAGAGAAACATTCCGAAACCATTATGCTACTGCCCTTTTGGTTTTCTTACATTTCGTCCAGGATCATCCAAACAAATTTATTTTAGTTTCATCGCTCCAAAGTATATTGTACCATATCATAATTCCCTCTGGGCCGCACCAAATCATTAACATCACTTAGTCGACGCCGCATAGTTCTTGCCGATTTATTATTTCAGCTGCAATTTCCTTATAGGCTTTTTACATTTAGCAACATCTAACATCTACCATCAATTTACAAAGATGTCTCATAAGAATTGTACTTTATGAAATGTTCCTAAATCATTTTGTTCCACTCAACATCTTGCCATCATTAGCAAATAGCAATAAATTGTAGTGTCTGAAAATTGAAGTTTATTAATGACTTTAATGACATTTAAAATAATTAATTTAAGAAATAAAATTTTATTGATTATTTGAATATGATATTAAAAAAAATATTTTTTCTACTCACTACTTTCATCTAATATTTTCCATTCTAATATTTATTGATAATGTTTTTAATGTGCATATACAATATATAAAATACCAGCTAACGTGATATTAGGGCGGAAAAAATGAATATTTGTTTTTTATTTTCAAATGCTTTTTATTTATTTTGACAGCTAATGATGTGTGTGAAGTTAAATATGAAAGTTAAATACGTTTTTCTTAACATAACAAAAACTTGTGTAAGTTAACAGAATATGTGTGAAGATAAATACGAATATGAAATTTTTCTGTTAAGATCACAAAGACTGTTATGTTAACATTAGTTCCACAATTGTGGATTATAAAACATAATTTGGTATAAAAACATAATTTTGTATAAAAATAACCAAAACAAGGTAAAGGATTGTAAAAATTAAAAAAATATATTTAGAGAGATACAGTAATAATAACAAATGAATTTTATTTCTTGTAGCTGGTAATTACATTTAAAGCAATCGTCCACCAAAAAATATGAAAAATCGGACCTAAGATGCAATTGTGGGGGAATCGGACCTGGTGGGCTTTATAGCCAAGGTATCAAGGCTTCAGGGCCAGTTTTCCTTTTTGGGCTGCAAAGTACCAGATCGGAGATATATAGACCGTAGCTAACTTTTATTTTTCATTTTTACCGTATATAATGTCGTTCATGAAAAATCGGACCTAAGATGCAATTGTGGGGGAATCGGACCTGGTGGGCTTTATAGCCAAGGTATCAAGGCTTCAGGGCCAGTTTTCCTTTTTGGGCTGCAAAGTACCAGATCGGAGATATATAGACCGTAGCTAACTTTTATTTTTCATTTTTACCGTATATATATGTCGTTCATGAAAAATCGGACCTACGATGCAATTGTGGGGGAATCGGACCTGGTGGGCTTTATAGCCAAGGTATCAAGGCTTCAGGGCCAGTTTTCCTTTTTGGGCTGCAAAGTACCAGATCGGAGATATATAGACCGTAGCTAACTTTTATTTTTCATTTTTACCGTATATATATGTCGTTCATGAAAAATCTTCACACATATTCTGTTAACTTACACAATTTTTTGTTATGTTAAGAAAAACATATTTAACTTTCGTATTTAATTTCACACACATCAGCAACATCTTCCATGCGTTCCTAAAATTTGTATACAAATGTAAAAAGATTATTAAATGATTTAAATGGGTACCGTTTCGTCAGCATTATGTATGCATCTCTAATAGGGCTTGTTTTTTTTTTCACAGCACCACGTCTTTCTATTGTTTCGTGGCTTAAGAGCATTAACTACAACATTTTTAGACCATCCAATTGCATCTGCTATAAATTTGTAGAACTTATTCTGCTCCCGAAGGATCTGAAGAAGTCCGCTCTTCTACCGTGCAATGCTGTTGTCGACTCATCTATTGCTGATGTTTATATTGATATTAAATTATTATTTTATTATAGGTAGGTTAGTGCAAAAGGCGGTACCGAAGTACCCCCCCCAGAGACCACAGATGCCAATTGTGGAAAGACCTTTCCCTAAAAAGACAATAGGAACAAATAGAAGAAAGGAAACAAGAGAGAAAGCAAGAACAGATGGAGGAAAAGATGAAGAAGGGTTAAAAAGATTATGTGAAAAAACAGACTCCCAAGAACCGGGCATCACCTAATGAACAAGTCTAGACCTGTATTAAAACCCTCCTAAGAGATTCCGTCAGACAGCACCATGATTGCCACCTTACTGTCTATGTAAAAGACCACACCATCTCCCCCTGCAGCCACGTGGCGAAAACGCTCAGCTTCTCTGAAGACAGCAAAGATATCAGCCTGAAAAACGTTGCACTCATCCGGAAGTCTAAAGGGCAGTTTAATGTCATTGTCCACGAGGTAGACCCCCGCACCAGTGCCTTCCTCGGTCTTAGATCTATCTGTAAAGATAGCATGGCTATTCACTATCAACATCCTATCAAGACTCTGTCCGGAAAACCTACCAAAGTCGCATTCTCTGACCCTGTAGTCCGTAGAACCAGCGCGTGTCACCGAACGCGCTCCGCAGTTCAGCCATCCTAAAATGGCAGAATGACCAAAATCCAGAGCCTTGGCCAGGCTTTCTTCCGAAACCCTTAAGAAGCTCCTAGTACTCATGAAGGTACCAGTTATGCCCATAGCAACGCACCTGTGCACCTTATCCAGAAGCCTATTCCGGCTGGCATTTTCCAAATATAGGTAATACAGGACAGGTATAACTGTGGAGTCATAGATCCACTTCACCATCACCGGGCGAACCCATCTCTTACTAATGGCACTTCTAACCGTATAGTAGGCATTGAAGCCCTTATTTATTCTCAGAAGGGTATTTCCCTCCAATTAAGTTTCCTATCCAAGAAAACCCTAAGAATTTTGCCCCATCACACAGTCTTAACATAATCCCATTTAACCTAGGTAGTTCAAACTTCTACAATTTGTATCTCCTGGAAAAGAGAACTTAGCTCAGTCTTTAAAGGATTGATGTTAACCCATCATTGCATGGTGTTGGAAATTTCCATCATAATATTCTTTTAAGAAAAAAAACAAAAACCAACAACTTTGTACATTAGTAATGCACACACTGGATTGTAAAGTTTAAATAAAAAAGGGGAATCCCATATAAATATGTTAGCTTTATTTCATTATACCATGGTTTAGTAAAGTAGGAAAAAGCTTGAACATTTTGGTATTTTTTGTAACGGCTGAGATGCAATTTGTTAAATAAAAATAGAAAATAAGTGTAAAAAAGGTTTGTATTTAATGTTTAGCAATATTTTTAATTTTTTTTATCAAAATGCATATAGTAAATGGTTCAAAAAACTGTATGATAGAAATTTACATCATTATGCAATAACTGCATTTGTAATCTATTGGAAAAATATGATTGTAGTAAATGTGGAAAATATTGTTTGATTTTAGACAACTATAAATGAAAAAGATATTGAAATGTATTTGGCTCAATTACAAGACGGTTGGCTATCAAAAGAAGGTCTTGATGTTGAAAATTCTGATGAAGAGATGCTGTTGAAATTATGAAGGCGTTGGAGGAGGAAAATGATAATAATGATGAGGAGGATAAAGTAGTAGATGAATCTCATTCTATAATAGAAGAGGACACTATATATGTTTAAGAACCCACCCATTCAGCTGCACAAAAAAATTTGTCAACTTTTTTAGGCAAAAGACAGCTAGTTTGAAAGAAAAAGAATATGCAGTATGATGAAAATTTACTTCTTTCTTGGGAAGCTCTTCTTATTCAAACGAAGTTTTACGACTGGAAACGCCTTATCAATGCTTTGCGCACTTTTTTTTACCAAGAATTTAATTAATCTAATAGTCGAGGAAACAAATTTATATATAATTCCAAGCAATCCTAATTTAAGTAAAATTTATACTGAAGCAGATATGAATAAATTTTTTGGTATATTATTGTAAGTAAAGGGTGTGAAGTTAGCTTCGTAAGTTAAATTCCTTTTAACATTTTTGTAATTTTAACAGTCACTGTTATTTAACATGAAAAAGTGTAAAGTTAGCTTCGTAAGTTATATTCTTTTTTCAATAACAGTAGAAATAAAAGAATTTAACATTGTAAAAAAGAATTTAACTTTACGAAGCTAAATTTTTTTAGGTGTTATATTTTAATTTGAGAGATAATTAAAAAACATTAAAATCTAAAAAAGTAATGTGAATGAAGAAATTCTAAAATATTTACTAAAGACAATGTAAAACATTTATTGTTATTGCACAAATTGTAGTTCTATAAAAGCATACAATAATATAAAATAAATTAAAAAAAATTAGGTAAAAGATAAAATTCTGGCGGAATCGGACCTATTGGGGTAGATAGGTATTCCATCAAAGAATTCACAAGTTTTTACCCCATGACACAAAAGTCCTTGTGAACCGAGGTAAACCCCCTTGAAAAAGGCGATATTTGGCCATAGACATTAACTATTCAAAAAATCGGGTAAAAGATAAAATTTTGAGGGAATCGGGCCTATTTGGGTGGAAAGGTATTCCATCGAGGAATTCACGAGTTTTTACCTCATGGCCCTTGTGGACCGATATATACCCCTTTAAAAAGGCCATATTTGGCCATAGATACATTAACTATTCGAAAAATCGGGTAAATGATAGAATTCTGTGGAATCGGACCTATTGCGGTGGAAAGGTATTCAATCAAGGTTTTTACCCCATGACCCAAAAGTCCTTGTCTTTTACCTGATTTTTCGAATAGTTTATGTGTCTATGGCCAAATATGGCCTTTTTCAAGTTGGTTTATCTCGGTCCACAAGGACTTTTAAGTTATGGAGTAAAAACTCGTGAATTCCTTAATGGAATACCTTTCCACCCTAATAGGTCCGATTCCCCAAGAATTTTTTCTTTTACCTGATTTTTTTAAATTTATTTTATATTATTGTATGCTTTTATAAAACTAAAATTTGTACAATAACAATAAATATTTTACATTTTCTTTAGTAAATATTTTAGAATTTCTTCATTCACATTATTTTTTTAGATCTTAATGTTTTTTAATTAGCTTTCAAATTAAAATATAACACCTAAAAAAATTTAGCTTCGTAAATTTAAATTCTTTTTTGCAATGTTAAATTCTTTTATTTCTACTGTTATTGAAAAAAGAATATAACTTACGAAGCTAACTTTTCACACCCTTTCACCGATGTATGGAAATGAACCTATTTCGTCAACGATGTCGTTAAACAAATTTGAGAAGGTAAAATTGTCACTGCATTTTAACAATAACGAATATCATAAACCTGTAGGACATCCCGAACATGACTGACTTGTCAAAATTGGTCCTATAATCAAATATCTCAATGAAAGGTTTTCAACAGTTTCAATTGACCAAAAAAGGCTTTCTGTATATGAGCAGATGTGATGTGCTACACAAATGTGGGCCACTTTTTAAAACAATATCTTCCCAATAAACCGCACAAGTGTGGTTTGGGCTATGCTCATAAGTTTGATGTTTATTCGGGACAAGAAAACTTAAAAAAGGTTGCAGATGAACTAGATTTGGGCGCTACAGGAAATGTAGTTCGTTTCCTTTGGGAAGTTCAAACAATGCGAAAGCATATTATATATTTTGATAACTTTTATACGTCGCTACCTTTATGTATTATTTAGCAATGAAAGGCATTTATGCTGTAAGAGTGCAGCATAATAGAATACCCAACAATATATTGTCAAAAAAAAAAAGATTTCATGATAAGATCTGTACCAATGGGAAGTTATAAAGAGATAATGTCCACCTTTAACGGTATATATCGATGTTATGTTGCTTGAAAGGACAACAAGGTAGTGACTCTCTTATCTACATTTGCTGGAACTTTGCACATTATCTGAAATAACTAGATTCGACAAAATAAAGAAAGAAAAAATTAGCATAACCTGTCCATTTGTTGTTCAAGAATATAATAAACACATGGACGTTGTGGACCTTATGGACAGCTTTTTGTGAAGAAACCGCATTATGTTTAGATAAAAAAAGTGGCACTTACGTATTTTCTTCCATTTATTTGATCTAACGGTTATAAATTCTTGGATAATACATAAAAAAATACTCGGAAAAATAATGTGCTTAAAAATGATATCCTAACATTGAACCAATTTAGAAATGAGTTGGCGTTTGTTCTATGCAGTAATGAACGCGGACGTTCAAGCAGCAGTTCCATTGAGCAAGAATTGCAATCAAAAAGGAAAAAAGGTTTTGCAACTCCTGCTCCTTCAAAAGACATAAGGACAGATGGTTTCGAACATAAACCACAAAAATAACTGAATCACTCAGATGGAAATATCCGAAATGCAAAGGCTATTCAACAATACTTTGTAGCAAATGGGATGTTAACTTGTGTTTATGTAAAAATATTAACTGTTTTTAAAATTATCATATGGAATAAAAATTATACAAATATATTTTACTTTTTATCTCTTTTATATTGAGCTATATTGTTTATATATCCATGATGATGGAAATCTCCATCATATGACATTTTACCTATTTTCTACCATTTACTTAAAAAAAAATTAATATTTTTCCTTAATATGGAGCTTGAATTATGTCAGTGTGATTTATTTCACAAAAAAATAAAAAAAACATGCAATGAATGGTTGATCTCTGACGGACTCCTGGGACAAAAGCTTGCCAAGCGCCGACTGGATGACCTCGCTGACAGTAGAGAGTAAAACCTCCCCGATACGAGAATCATGGGATCGTCCGCATAACAAACCTTCTTTCTACATTCCTCCTCAAACCCTCTAAGGATACCATTCACAAGATTCCAAAGTAAAGGCGAAAGTACATCTCCTTGAGGACTACACTGAGACATTAGCCCTTAAGTACGCTAATTATCCACTCAACCAGAAAATCATGGATGCAAGGGTTTAAATCCCGTAGTTAAGACCTCTCTCAATGTGGCTGATGACCCCATATAGAGCAGGTAGGCATGTTGATTCCCACTAAAGATCATCCTATCGATCCTGCTCCTCAAATGCCAATCTACTACTCTCCATCGTTTTTGCTGAAAACGGTCGGCCTAAATTACCCGGCATTGTATGGCAAGATCTACCGGCTTTCGGTATGAAAACCACTCTCACCCTTTACGCTCCAGGCACAATTCCACCAAGAAGGCAACCCTAAAGACATTCACGAGGGACCTCAGGACAGAGATGGGGACATTCTGCTACATGGCCGGAAAAATCCCAACCGGGGTAGGAGAGTTGTAAGACCCAAAGGATTGTACCGCCCATGTCACCATATCAGACATCAAATCCCGTTTCTCATCCATCACCGTAGCCGAAATTAAACTCCAGCTCAACCGTCACCTCCCCGCAATCAGAGAAATGAGTCTCTAGGAGAATACCAAGAGACGGAGCCAGACTCAGCCCGTGAGCTCGCCCTCCAATGGCAGCATTACCCTTGGCTAACACACTTCTGAACCTGAACAGCTCATTGACAATCTATGGACTCACAAAAGTTCGTCCAAGACTCTCTTGGCCATCTTAATATTCCCTTTATACCTATTGAAAGAGATTTTATATCTATCCCAAACCTCAGCCGAACGTGTATTTTTGGTCCTGTCGAACAGTCTTCTAACCTTCGAGCGCAGCTGCGCTGTCCACCAGCAAGGTTGAACCCTCTTGACCGGGAAAACCCTGGGACAGGATTGCTCGAAGGACCTTACACAGCCCTCAGTGAATCTATCAACCACTCCATTAACAACCGAGCACTTGATAGGCTCCAGAAATAAATCATCTAGTCTCTTGCCGCTGCTCATCGCTGGATCTTTTTTTTTACATAAGACCAGCACCCAGGGGATGGCCCCTACTCATGTGGTGCATTGGAAAATAGGTTGTGGGAAAGAGGACAGAGGGAGTAGTGTTTATTTACGTTTGATTTAAAGTTACTCATGTCGTAAGGGGCAGGGAATACCTTCGCTGGAAGATTGTTTCACAACCGAACAGTGTGACCAAAGAACGAATTCTCCCTAAAATGCGCTGTGCTATTCACTGGACAATCAACTAAAAAGGGATGCGCTCTACGAGAAATATGTATATACGTAAAAATATATGATTTTTAAGAATTAATTACTTAATTTCGTCAGAACACATTCCGTTATAGTACCGACAGAACAATGAAACACACGCCACATTGCCATGGTGCTCCAATGAATCGATAGAGTTGGCTACCCTATAGTCATTAATAATCATCTTCGCCCTCTTCTGTACGCTGTCGAGCAGCTCCCAAATAGACTTTGAAGCACCGGCCCATACATGAGAGTTGTAAATATTAAGTAGATCAGATGGAGTGAAGTATTTCTTGCACCGTCTCAAAAAACCAAGGCACATGAATGCTTCTTTCGACACTTGAAATATGTGATCATTCCAACGAACTTCACCGTGAATTCTCATGCCCAGAACATCAAGAGCATCTGATTCCTCAATATCCACATTACCCATTGACACAGACGACAGCACACCACCACGCCTGTATGTTAAAAAACAACATTGAGTCTTACGTGCATTAAAACCGACCCTGTTCGCACGACCCCACTCGGAGACTTTCACCAGGTCACTTGTGAGTGTGACGTTCATATTCATCCTCCAAAAGGCTCGGTCTACGATCAAAAGAGTATGAGAGACAAATGTTGCTGTCATCCGCAAAAGAGTAGATAGGCTTAGAAGTGAGGAGAAGAAAGTCGTTAAGAAATATTAGAAAAAGAGATAGGAGAAAGAACAGAGCCTTGCGGTACTCCTGAGTTTACTTTGAACTCGTCGGATGAGACCCCATCTATAACCACTCTTATAGAGCGATCTCCGAGAAAGTTCGTATAAATCGAGATCATGCTAAACTCTATCACAAAAACTATTAATGGACTTGCTCCACTTCTCCGAGAGCAACGACAGCATGCCACCAGTAGAACGGAACTTTCGGAAACCGTACTGACGTCGCTTAGCAAATCGTTGCATTCCAAATATCTCACAAGGTGGTGATTTATCATACTCTCCATAACCTTGGAGAGTGCGGAACAAACTGCTATCTGAGGTGTAAAATGGCAGTCAGATCCAGAGAGGAATTGGCGCAATAATAAATGTGCCCATACTGATTTGCTTCGCAAACAGGCGAAATCTGCCGCAGTACTTAGACGCGAAAAGGCTCTATACGAGCAGTGCAAAAAAAAAATACATTTATTTGCGTTTATTTTTAATTTCGAAAATGCTCGTGGGACTGAGTTCAACGATTTCTTTTGAAACAAATCTTGGTTTAACCGAAAGTTTTTTGGATGGGATAAAAATATCCATCCGCAGCCTTATTATATTTACTACAACTTCTGCTATGGCATCGACAAGACTCAGATTCAGAAGAGCCAATGCATTTACCTCATCCATAGCTAGTCCGTCATCAATTTTTTCGGTGTTGTTATTATGGAGTGGAGTGGAGCTGTTAGCGACCAGTTGTCTTTATACACTTAACCGGCTATACAGGTCCTTAGCACAGCTACCCACCACCCTGACCTTAAAAGTGTTGGACAGCCCTTAGTATGCCAGCCTTTATGGTCCCAGCAATTAATGTAACCGACGGTGCCTGGCCCAAGTGAGCCTACCGAAGGAAGCATTGATTGAAGGAACTACAGCTGACACTTAAGCTACCACATCACGCCAAGATATCTATCCACTGGATATTCCCGTTTAAATTTGTAAAAAAAATGTATATAAAATTAACAAAACAAAAATTTTTTTTAAATAAAAAATTCATTTATATGCTCTATGATTAGCTGTGTTCTTGAACGAAAATTGAATCGCTCGATTCAAAGCAAAATTGATAATCAAGTTCATGTCAATTTTCGAAAATGGGAGTGTGTTAGTAAAAAAGCGTGTGTGTATTAAAAATTGAATGGCAAAAATTGAACGTGTAACCTCTGGGTTAGCTAGAAATAATATAAAATGACAAATGTTGCCATATAAATAAAACTTCCTACAATAGAGCTTAGGAGGGTTTACTTGCAACCTTATTGCGGGTGATATTGATTTTTAGTTTTTACTACAAAACCTGAATTTTAGAACCCCTGTTAGATTTTCCTGCCATTATCGTTTTCTTGCATTGGAGTTCTATAGAGCAAAATATGCGAATTCGTTTCCCTTCCGTAGATTATGCAATGATTATAATTTACATTACGAGTTTATTGATTTTAACTTTGACGTCAGTAATATTAAATGTAGTTCGCTTTTTAATATTTTAATTTGTAAATTTTGTAATATACATTTTCAGAATTAATTAATGTATATTTTTGTTGGCTTTAAGCATGTACGTATATATATAACAACTGTTTTTATGTTCAGCTTGTGATTAAGTTCTATAGCTGATTCGTGTTCTCGTAGTTCGGACTGTAGTATGTACGTATCTCTATGTCATGGAGACTAACCCTCCGGTGATGGGAGCGTTCGAGAAAGAAAATATTGTAAAAGAAAACTTAAAGACAAAAACACGTAGACAAAATTAACGTTGAAATTACCAAAGTTACAGGATAGGTAAAGATAACTGTTAGATACGAAGACGATCAGAAGATATCTGTTTGTATAAATTACAGGCATTAATCGGAACAACAATGACATATTTACATTGATATTTTTCTAAATAAGGTCTAAATGCTGTAAAGTTGATATTTTAAAAAAATTAAAAAAAAATCAACATGCATCCGCCACACATGCGCATTCGTCGCTGTCTCATTGACGACTAAAAGCAATAGCATAAAAATACGTGCGAATTGAACGTGGACATTAGTACTATGAAAAGCTCAGTCCTATTTTAGAATGGCAAACTCTAATCAGTTTTGTAATTTTTAAATGCTTTTATTGTTTATTTTTTAAATTTTTTAGTGAATTTTTTTCTTACACGCATAATTTGACATTCTTTGTGGCTCATTAAGCAAAACCTATTTCATTAAAGTATCTGTAAATTAACTACCATTTCGTATATAGGAAAATCTAAACGAGCTAGTGCTTTAGTAGCTGCTGTCGAAAAAGCAACTGAAAATTTTATTCAAAAAGGCGAACAAATTGCTTATGAAAATCCAGATATTACTCAAGAGATGTTAGCTGCTGTAGATGAAGTTCGTAAAACTGGTGATGCAATGAGCGTTGCAGCAAGAGAATTTTCTGAAGATCCTTGCAGTTCTCTTAAACGAGGTAACATGGTACGAGCAGCTAGAAATCTGCTATCAGCTGTTACACGTCTCTTAATATTAGCTGATATGGTTGATGTGCATTTATTGCTAAAATCACTTCATGTGGTTGAAGATGATTTGAATCGTTTGAAAAATGCTTCAAGCCAAGATGAACTTCTGAATAATATGAGGGTAAATTTATATAGATATATACCCTCGTAAAAATAATTTTGAAAAATTATCAATTTTATCATTTAAGCAATTTGGTCGCAATGCAAATGAACTAATAAAACAGGCAGCTAAAAGGCAACAAGAATTAAAGGATCCACAACTTCGGGATGATTTAGCCGCTGCGAGAGCCATGCTAAAGAAACATTCCACTATGTTGCTTACTGCTTCAAAAGTTTATGTTCGTCATCCAGAGTTAGATTTAGCTAAAGTTAACCGTGATTTTATTTTAAAACAAGTCTGCGATGCTGTAAATACCATAAGTGATGTAGCTCAAGGAAAGTCTTGTCAACCAACTGATATATATAGCGGCGCTGGAGAACTAGCTGCTGCATTAGACGATTTTGACGTATGTATTTATTTATTAATTTGTTTTAACTGCTTACTTTATCGTTTTAATTCTATTAGGAGGGTATAATAATGGATCCAATGACTTATAGTGAAAAACGCTCTCGTCAATTATTGGAAGAACGTTTGGAGAGCATAATTAGCGCAGCCGCTTTAATGGCTGATGCAGATTGCACTCGAGATGAGCGAAGAGAACGCATAGTAGCAGAATGCAACGCGGTTCGGCAGGCTCTACAGGATCTGTTGTCAGAATATATGTCAAATGTAAGATCGTAACTTTTACATTAAGGTACATATTTTAAGCCATCAGTTTTTTTTAGATGGGTCAAAAAGACAACAGCCCTGGGCTTGACAGGGCCATCGATCAAATGTGCAGGAAAACACGAGATTTACGACGTCAGCTACGAAAGGCCGTTGTTGACCATGTATCAGATTCTTTTTTGGAAACAACGACTCCTCTCATAGATCTTATTGAAGCGGCCAAAACGGGTAATGAGAAAAAAGTGAGGGAAAAAGCTGATATTTTCACAAAACACGCAGAAAAATTAGTTGAAGTAGCTAATCTTGTATGCAGTATGTCTAGCAATGAAGATGGAGTAAAAATGGTTCGTTATGCTGCTGCTCAAATAGAAAGTTTATGCCCTCAAGTTATCAATGCTGCTTCAATTTTGACAGTACGTCCTAACTCTAAAGTGGCACAAGAAAATATGACAGCTTATCGGCAAGCTTGGGAAGTTCAAGTTCGCATTTTAACAGAAGCTGTGGACGATATTACTACTATTGATGACTTTTTAGCTGTATCCGAAAATCATATATTAGAAGACGTTAATAAGTGCGTCATGGCTTTGCAAGTAGGTGATGCAGAAGACTTAAAAACAACTGCAGGTGCCATACAAGGTAGATCAGCCAGAGTTTGTAACGTTGTTGAAGCCGAAATGGATAATTACGAACCGTGCATATATACTAAACGAGTACTTGAAGCTGTAAAAGTATTAAGAGATCAAGGTAAAAAGTGATTCATATTTTGATATACTTATATACATATATATTTTGATATACATACAGTGTAAAGCAAAAATCAAGGTACAATAGAAAGACACTTTTTAACTTTTTATAAATTTACCGTTCTAAATATAAATCATTAAAAAATTATGAAGTTGCTAATGCTTTTTGTAAAATATGTAAGAGGGTACTAAGACTTTTGCTGTGCAAAAAAATTGAGTTACCAGAAAATTTCGACTTTCTTCTTCAGTTTGCTTAATACAGGTTAATTATTTTGTCTTGTAATAAAATAGAAATAAAATAAATATATAGAAAATACAATTTTTTTTGTATAGTTTTGGTAACAATTAATACAATTTTTGATATCAAAAGTAATACCTCGTTTTTTGTTGTACACTGTATATATACAGTAGTGGAAAAAATAATAGAAAACTATTTCTTTTAACTTAATTTAATTTTTTTTATATACACTTTCTAAGGAATTCATATGTATGTATGTTGTTTCATGATTTATTATTAGAAAATAGCATAACAATTGTTTACAAAAACCTAATTCAAACCGAAAATTTTATTAATTTTTAAAATTAAGGTTTGAAAAAAATAGAAACAAAATTAAAAAATTTATTATTAAAGACTTCAAACTATTAGAACATAACTTAAACTTATGTACATTCATATCAAATAAATCTTTTTCTGTTTCTATTATTTTTTCACTGTATATTAGAACTCTTTTTCATAAAAGAAAACAAATGTTAACAATAATTCGGAATAAATATCTAATTTTTTGCCACATTTGTTTTTCTTTTGCCGAATTTTGTATATGTTCTTAACGGTTTTTCTGTACATAATTTGTTTGTGTATATGCTTATAACACTTTACAGTTATGTCGAAGTTTGATCAACGTGTTGATGCTGCAGTTGATGCTCTCTCATCTAATTCTAATAAAGATGTTGACGAAAACGATTTTATTGATGCATCACGTTTGGTATACGATGGAGTTCGCGAAATAAGGCGTGCAGTTTTAATGAACAGGGTAAATACAATATTTCAAAATACCAGTCTAAATTTATACATTAGCATATTATTTTACATTAGTATATGATTTTAAACATTGTGGTAATATTTGTCATTGGCGTACAGACATTTTTGTGTGTTTTAGTTCTATAATTTTTTAAAGTAATTAAAAAATATAGATATTTGCTGATGAGACAATTGATTGTCGTCGCAAAAATCAGCTATTGTTTATGATAAATAAACTTATGATCCTCAGTGGCTCAACTGAAATTACAATCCACGATCTCCAGAACAATTGCTTGAAATTTCGGTCTATCGCTTTATGCACATAGTTTCCGATTCAGTATATAATCCATCATAATCCCAATTGTTATATCTAGTGTCTTTTCACGGCGCTAGACGTCATCCAGTTTCGTGTTTTGACAACTATATAATAGTGCAATGATTCATGCAGCTTTAATTTAATAATCATCATATTACTCATGCCCAAGTGACCTATCGCTTGGTTTATTTAATTTAGAGCAGGATTGGCAACCAACTAGGTAACCCAATAAAACCCGGTAACCCTGTATTATATTTAAAAAAAACTTGGGTGTTTTTTTTTATTTAAAGGTTTTGGTAGTTTACAATATTTGTTCCGTTTTTGAGCTAAAAAATATAATGAAATAACAAATTTATCAAATCACTGCTTACATATTTTCCACACCTCTCGTTTTTTAAGGCGCTCCAATTTTGAAGCCGATTTTATATTTCTTCAAAGGAAGTGATTCGGCGACATGTTAAAAGATAAACTCATACCTGTTTATATGACCTTACACTTTTTGTTAATAGCGGAGATTCCATGGCTTTTTAACCGTAGAACGGGGTACTTTGCGCTTACATCGAATCGGAGAATACGGCGGACGCAGCATTTGATTGTTTCTAATAATTGTTTTGAAACTTTTGCGACATATGGTCCTGTGTTGTCTTGCAAAAGAATAACTTAATCATGTCTGTCTTTACATTCCGGCCATTTTTCTCATAATGCATGACTAGAGATGAGATTCTACCCGGTATTTATCAGATATATAGGTAAAAAAATTATATATAAACAACGTATAATAAAATAAATTTTTTTATGGAATTGTAACCGGGTAAATACCCATATATCGGGTAAATACCGGATAGAATCCCATCTCTATGTATGAATCAAAGTAAGTTTTTGCAGTCTGCTGCGATCTCCGAGCTTTAGCAGCTCATAGTACACAATGTCGCCTTGATCCCACCAAGAGTGCAAAATTGAACAATAAATACTAAAACAACGTGATTGTATAAACAAACAAAAATATTGTCGACTTGAACGAAAGAAGAAGTAGTTATAAAACCCAAAAAACCCATTAAAAAACCAGGTGGATTAGGTTTTCAAAAAAATCCGGATTTTTGCCAACCCTGGTTTAATGACCTTAGCTTTTGTTTACGATTGCTTTGATGGTTCTCTTTATGCAAGTTTATTAAAAGGATATTAGAATAAAATTAGAACGAGATGGTTGAGTTTTTATAATCAATTAATCAGTTATAAAATTTTTTAATTTTTGCATTTTTATGATAAACTCCTTTTTGTTTTACAGGTTCGGAACCTTAATTTTCGAATATATTTCCATGGTTTCATGCTTTTCAATTTGTGTAAATATTTTTTTTTTTTTTTACTAAATTAAATCGTGTTCTAAATTCTCTTTGTTTGAAAAATCCAACTGGTTGGTGCCATGCCCATACGAAGTAAATATTTATTTGTCTATGTCTTCAAAATGGTAACAGTAAGAGTCTGAATTTAGTCCAAATAGTTTCATAGTCCGTACAAATCATCAGTCAAAAAGTGGTAGGAATAGAACAAGTGGGGTATGGTACCACCCATACAGAGTTAATATTGATTTTTGTATATCTTGAGAACGGTTAAAGCTAAAGTTTCTAAATTTGGTCTGAATGACTTCATAGCCAACACAAATTATCAGTCAATAAGTAGGCGAAATAGGACAAGTGGGCATGGCACTTCCCATACAAACTAAATATTGACTCTATATATCGCAAAGAGAGGGTATTAACTCAAAATTTTAAAAAATTTAACTTTTTGCAAGAAATCGACTAACAACATCAATATCTATCTACTGTAAAAATTTCAACGTAATCCGATTACTCTCTTATCGCAAAAACCTCGTTTGAGACCATATTTGTGATAGTGTAGTGACTACCTTTATATATATCATCTATCTAATACAAAAGTGGAAACAGAAATATATCGCATATTTGCATAAAAACAATATTATTTTTTGCTTACTATGATGTATTCGGTTTTTCAAATTCTCTTAAAATGTAACCAAAAGCAGTTTTTTCCTCTAATGAAAATTTAAAAATTTTGAGTTAATACTCACTTGTTGATCAAGTGCGATATGTATCTTGAGTATGGTTAAATTGGAAGTTTCTGAATTTGGTCTAAATGACGTAATAGTTAATACAAATAATCAGTTAAATAATGGGCGGTCTTTTTTAGACGATTTTGTAATAAAAAAATCTGATTCGGTTTTTACACGATTTTTTTTTTAATAACACGGTCTAGAAAGAAATTCTTATTTCATTTTGACACGGTTTGATTAAAATTAAAAAAAAAATATTGACTATAATTTTAAAACTATTTTAATTTCACCACCATGGCGGATATTAAAATTTTGTTTATGAAGTTTTAATGATTTTGAAATTGTTTTAACTTGCTTTAAGATTTGCCATATGCACCTTTTGTTCAACAATTTTATTCACCCTTATCGTGAATAAAGGGCGAATAAAATTTTCACATAAATTTTTTCACATGAAAAAGAGTGAAAAATTCTACAAAATACTACACAAAGTCAAAAATAATTTTAAAATTCCCCATCAGAATTTGGTGAAAAGTGAACAGATTTGTCGTGAAATTTTCACAATACCGGCCATTGTTTTCTTTGTACGAGTTTTCAGTTTCTGAACTACGACAATTTTATATTTACGTTACTTTAAGATTTAATAGCGTTTTGTTTTTCTAAAATGAACTCTGTATTAATGCACATACAAATTTAATTTGACTTTTATAAAAACTCTCATAATAGTTATTTTTGCTAATAAATCATTTTAACTATTTTATAAAGGGTTGAAGGATATAGAACCAAATCCCTTTTGTCTATGTACTTCTGTCTTTTTTTATACACGATATTTTCTAGAACGCGTCAACCATCTAAAAACAGAATTAGGTGTATTAATTTGTGTACAACTTGAGAACGGTTAAAGCTAAAGGTTCTGAATATTGTCTGAATGACTTGACAGTCAATACACATCATCAGTCAAAAAGTGGTCGGAATTAAGCAAGTGGGCATGCAAACTAAATATGTATTTGTTTATATTTTAAGAACGGGGAAAGTGCAAGTTTTTGAATTTGGTTCCTAGTCAATACAAGTCATCAGACAAAAATGGGTGAAATCAATATGGAACTTTTTATATGTGGAGAGCAACAATTAAAGCTTTGCTATCTATTCACATCTGCCAAAAAGTGGGATTGGATAAACGGTTATTGAAGAAAGCATACTGGGTAAAAGCTATCTATAAACATATACCAAATAAAAATTAATTGCCGAACTCACAAGATTTTGTATCGTTGTACCCTTGCATTAAATACTCTTTGTTTTCCTGCTTGTGAACATTCACTGCATTATCAATGTATGAATGTACATATTTTTGTATTTTACGCGTCAAAAATCAAACAAGAAGAAGCAAAGCAGTTTTCATAAATTTATTTTCTTATATAAAATGATAAATAAAATAATAAAAAGTATTTTTTATTTCAAATATGTGTACACGTGTATTTTCTTTAAACAAATTTGCTGCTGAAATAAATTTGTGTGTATATTCTTTTTCCAAATATTTGGTATTCACATTATATCAATAGCTCGGAAACCATTACAACTTTTTAAAAACACGTGAAAAAAATTGTATGAGTATACGACATTTTTGTATAAAAATTTCCAAGCGTACAATTTCAGTACAACCAAACAATGAATACAATCATGTGATGATGCGAATTCGATAAGTATATATATATTTGAAGACTGTATACAGCTAAATAGCAGATCCTACAGTGTTTTTCTGGAAGAGTCTATGGGCTATCTTAAATGTTTGAATTTGAAACGGAAGAGAATAAAATAGGGAAAAAGGGTAAAAAATTATAACTAAGATAGAAGATAAGATAATAATTAATATAATTAATTTTTTTTGTCAGTTTCCTGCGCATACTTTTCCCACCTGATAATGTTAAATTGCGCACCTGTTTGGTATAAGTCAACAAATTGTTACAGTAAAAAGTTTCAGGTGGCCAAGAACAACACAATAAATGAATACACTCGTTGGATTGCCCTCTATGTTCAATTGAATTATGTAATAGATAATTTTATCAGAAAGTGCGAACACTCAAAATACCACACACACCCTGTGAAATAAATATAGCGTATAACTCTTATTACGGTTTTTTTTAACCAAATGGTGTTATTTCAGAAACATTTTTTTTAACAAATCAAAACCTCTTTAGAGAAGAAATCAATGAGATATAAAACTCACGGCATAGATTTTACTAGATTTCGTAACGTTAAGAGTATTGGGAAAATTTCCGTCATAATTCCACCATTTTCCAAAATGATACTGCCGCGATATCCACATTGTATGGTATCATTATATCCAATTTTGGTTCAATAAAATATTAGGTTATATGCCTGCTATACTTATTTCGTTCGAAAAAAAAAATATTTCCTTAATTATAATAAGATAAAATTATTCAATACAAAAGCTTTATATTTACATTGACTTCTTTCTAGGGTTTTTTATTTCCTGCACTTTTTCCATTCCCGGGAAAAAATTATTTTTCCGAGTTTCCCGGGAATCCCGCTACATGCGATGTAAAACATTGCACCCCATAGAAGAAACATTTCATTCAATTTGATGACACAAAGTAATCACAATAGCATCACCCGTTAATGGACATGTCCTTCACTTACTCAATACCTCCTCCGTCAATTGTATTGATTTTAAAATATTAAAAAACATATATTTTCTTCTAACCAAATGTTACCCATTTCTAAGTCAATCAGGGCTTTTTATTGACTTCTTTAAAGGAAGAAACTTTTTAGTCATAGGTATAATTAATTTTTACCGACTCTTAATCAAGACACATTTACTTTTTGTTTTAAAACGACATATTTTAGTAGCATAGCATTTTTCGCTGTTTTTTTTTTCTTTACATTTTTTAAAATTTTCCGTGCTACATCTTAAACTTCTTTGGCATTATTGTTTACTGTTATTCCCTTTAAAAATATAATCAAAATCTTTACCAAAGAATCGGAAAAAATTTTTGCAACAGTGTTTTTTATATATCACTTTCAACTAAGTTTTATTTCAAAATTTTCACAATTTCCTACTATATCATGAGCAGTCACAACTCAAAATTTTCAAAAGTTCAGCAGATACAAAAAACTGTTTTAAAAACATAGCGCTGTGAGGCAGGATTGCACCATTTTTGTAATTTTGAGTTTAGGTATAAGGTATTAGCATCTTTGGAAACATCAAAATATAAAGAAAAATATTAAATAAAAAAATAATTTTGTTGTATTAAAATCATTAAACTAATGCAAATAATCATAAATATTTCGAAGGTTACAATACACATTTAACAATTTAAGGATACATTATTATGATTTATTCACTATCACTGTGTTTCATCAGTATCTTCATCACTGCTTATGTTGAAATCCATCTTATCAGATTATGGAAGAAGCAGACATTTTGCATCCATACGCACAACCATTTGTTTTGACTTGGGAGTCTTTCGAGTTGCCATGGCCACCAGTTCTAAATTTATTAAAAGAAAGTTAAAGATATCTTCTTAGTTATTAATCGTACTAAATTTTCTTGTGTTAAGCTCTCTAACTTTTTTAAATATTTTATTAATATACTACTATCCATCTTTTACACTTATAGTTGCTTTTGAGAACTTTTATGTGTACTCATGTCAAATTTTTTTCTCTTAATTATTTTGTAATATTATATAAACTGTTATTTTTTTTGTTTCTGTATTTTTTATTTGTAAATATTTTTTATTATCTTATTTCTTTAAGTTTGTTAACAATGATTTCTTGATTCTCCCATGGCGCTTTCATTTATAAGATTAATATCTTGTTGCGCTTTGATATGATTATGTTAAATAAAATAAATAAAAATAAATATTTTTGCACTTCTTCCGACAAAGAACCAATAGGTAATTTTGAATTTTGAACTACTTCCCAACTATGAACCAACAAATTGTGTAGCGTCGGCGACATCTAATACCACTGATAACACGGTGCGACGAAAAAGTACCTGGCAAATGATAGTATTTTTCTGACAGGCGCAAGCAAAACAAGGATGTTTTTGAAATTTTCGAAACAAAATCTAGAGTTACGGGCAAAAATCCGGTTTTTCGGACCTTCATGCACTTATACGAGGGTGGATTGATATTGAAGCTACCTAAGTAGGAAAAAAACATCCTTTTTTTTCAATAACCATTCATTTCTCAACATAGTCTCCTTTTAGCTCAATACTCTTAGTAAGACGATTTTCCAACTTTTTTATACCATCTGAATAATACGATTTTGGGAACTCCTCAAAATACGCATTAGTTTCGGTAATCACTTTTTCGTTTGAGATGAATCTGCGAGCCATTTTTTCAAGTTTGGAAACAGGAAAAAGTCACTAGGGGCTAAATCTGGACTATAAGGTGGATGATCTACCAATTCGAAATGGATTTCTCGTAGTTTTAGCATCGTATATAATGTTGTGTGAACCGGTGCGTTGTCTTGAAGAAAGACCACTTTTTTCTTGTTTAAATGTGGTCGTTTTTCCTTGATTGCATCAACCAATTGATCCAATAATGCACGATAATATGGATCACTTTGTGTGATTGTGGATCCATTTTCAAGATAATCGATGAGCAATATTCCGTGTGCATCCCAAAATACAGTGGCCATAACCTTGCCAGCCGATTTCGATGTCTTCGCCTTCTTCGGAGCACTTCCACCTTCCTTTTTGGTTTCAGGTGTGTAGTTGTGGGCCCACGTTTCATCAACAGTTATTAATCTACGCCAAAAATCAGCAGGATCATGTCCAACCACTATATATATATATATACATATATATATATATATACATATATATATATATATATACATATATATATATATATATACATATATATATATATATATATATATATATATATATATATATAAACAAACAAATTATAATATATACAAAACAAATTATATTATATATATAAATCGGTTCAGTCATTTACGAGTAATTGCCAAACAAACAAATTTATAATATATATATATATTATATGTTTAAAATTTATATTATATATTTAAAAAAATGTATGAAACTGAAAATTATCTACATTTATGTGTTTCATTTGAATTCTTATTGAAATTTGTTCATTTAATGGTTTGACTTTTATGCTGATCAAATAGGTTTAAAAGTGATATCTAGTTCATCACCTAAACAATTGTTTTTACTTTTGATTTAAAGAAAACCATTTATATAGTGCTGTACATTAACCTTATCTAATATCCAACTCCAAAAAAATATATGTTAAAAAACAATTTAAAATTATAGCTTATTTTTTAGCCGCAAAACACAATTTTTCAACCTTTTTTATCGTCACCTCAAATGCAAAACGGCGTAGCAACAATTTTTATTTTTTTACTGGAGGAAAAAAAACGTTGTAGGATTAAAGATATTTTAGATTTAAAGGACATATTTCTTCGCTTGCCTTAAACGCGATTATAGCTTTATTTCTGAAAGATTTTTTAATTTTTTGCTAATATTCTTCTCTTATGGTTGTTACGCCTTCCTGGTATGTTTTTTTCTGAAACAAAAAGACGCAACAATTTAGAAAGTTTGTACTAAATTTATGAAACACAAAATTTATTATTTTTTAACAATACGTATAAAAAAAATCATTATATTTACAAAGCAGGTACATAAATATTTTAAAATATTTGTTAATTTAATATTTCAAATTATAAAAAACTAAAAAATAATAAATTTATTAAGTCTGTTAAGTAAAAAGAAAAAACAATTCAGTATAAAATTTATTTAATTTATAAATGGAATATCGTCATAAAAGTAATGACAGTCTGTAGGAAGTTAAGATTTGAGGTCTTGAAAATATTCCCATTTCTTCTTCGAAATTTTTAATTTAATTTTTTTTTTTTGGTATGTAATTTGGAAGGTTCTTTGTAATCGAATTGTTTTGCTGTTCGTTGTGGAATAATCACATATTCGTCGATAATATTTGTTTAAAAATAAATGATTCCAGTGGTGTCGTATGTCAAGGCACGAATCATGTTTTTCACGAATATAAGCTGCATCAAATAGTTATATTTTACTAGGTCGAATAGAAAGATATCTCTTAGGAAGCTAATCATAATCAAGAAAGTATGTATGATCTAAATGATGTACTTTTAAAGAATGTGGATTTCTTCGCACGTCTTTTATAAGATCAACAAATTTTACGCTGAATAACACAATGTGTGGAATCACACTCCAATTGAGTAGCCCAACTATCAAATATTTGTGTTCAATTGTACTTTTTTTCAACACGGAAGGAAATTAAAGCATTAAACAACAGCACATTTATATTCTGGTAAAACACCCATCAGAGTATATGACAATATTGTTACGTTTTTACCTTTTTAAAAAACGTGTATTTATGAGTTCGTAGATTGTAGTTAAAATAAAATAAATTTTGGTTTAGTTTTTAATTAAAAATCCTTTATTCAACACAGTTTTGTGCACCACTGTTTGTAACCTTTTTACAAGCAATAACAATTTCCTATTCTTAATTACTCCGTCTGTTTACAACTTTGTAAACAACAACAATTATTCGACAGATCTTTCTACCTAAAGATCTTCCAACCCGATCGTAGTTAGAACTTAGGTTCGATCACAACGTTTTCAACCAGAGGTTATCCATACTTAACTCTCTTTACTGAGTTAGCTCCAACTAAACTGGTTTTTTACTTCACTATTCACTTCACGAGTTTACTCCTTATAAACTTTCTTCACACAGATTTCAAACCAACAAACTATCTTCACATAAACTGTACTCGCTGCATATGATAAGCAAAAACTGCATAAATCATTTCTTGAATTGTATATAGAAAAATTTTGTTCTTTTAGTTCTGTCATAAATATAGGAAAAGATAATGGAGCGATGCCACTTTCTTTATCAAAATCACATTTCTTAGAATAAAATTCATATATTTGTGTGTGTTTTAAAATCCGACTGGAAATATAATTTCTTGTATATTTACGTCAATAATGTGACTTCAGTTTTGGAACGTCTTCTAACCATTTTTTGAAGAAGTTTAGACGTTCCTTGTATTGTTTTCCTTATTTTGTTACTCTTTTACAAACAGATATCAAAGTGTTTCTGTCTTCGGGACACATTTGGGAACCATGCAAATCACTGGAATCTACCCAAAGTTATCATTTTTCAAATCATTTTTTCACCTACACCCAGCGTTGACAGAAACATTTGCTTACATACCCGAACACGAACAGTATTATTTATTAAGTAACATACAGTTAGTGCCATTAATATTCGGTGTTATTAAAGAGATATGTTTAACTGATTCGTCTTAAGCTAAATGTATATCTTTTTCAACATTTTCTTCTTTTCATTAATAGTTTATTTACACACTTGAAAGTTCACATATGTATTTAGAAAAAAAGAATAACAATATAACAAAAAAAAAAAACTAAATTAATTCAGGTAGCATAAAATATTGCGCGTCAATAATATTCGGTTTTCTTTGAAAAGTAACAAATAATACATTAGAAAAATGGTTTTATATAAAATTCAGTATTTTGTTGGATAACCCTTTTGTTTTATAACTTCACTTAGACGGTTTGACATGTTTTTTACTATTTAGCTGTATAAGCTGCAGGAATACGATCCCATTCTTCTTGAAGCCGCAATTTCAAGTCTTCAATGGATGTTATTTTGTAGTTGTGGATTCGCCGGTCCAGCTCATCCCATAAATTCTCAATCGGATTGAGGTCTGAGGATTGTGCAGGTGGATGGAGAACTTTAGGGCAGTTATAGAGCAACCATTCTGGAATTAAACGCGACTTGTGCTTTGGGTCGTTATCTTGGTAGAATTTAAAAGAATCTAAAACGCCCAGCTTATTTGCACTTTCTTTCAAATTTTGACGGAGGATATTCAAATATGATTCCTTATTCATAATTCCACTGATAAAAACTAATTTTCCCGTCCCTTTAGCTCCCATACAACCCCACACCATAACATGTCCATTTCCATGTTTTACGGTTGGTTTTAAATTTTGTAGTTGTAGCTCCTCATTTGGCTTCCGCCACACCATTACACGCCCATCGGATCCAAATACATTATACTTGCTCTCGTCCGCAAGTTTGACGTCATCCCACCAAGTTTCAGGCTTCTTAATGTACTCCCTGGCAAAACTCAAACGAGCTTTTTGGTTGCGTAAATAAACCAATGGCTTACGACGTGCTACTCGGCCATGAAAACCTTTTTTTCTTATGGTTCTTCGTGTAGTAGATGCAGATATTTTCTTTTTAAACTCATTGAGCACCTCTGTGACTAATTTGGGAGCACTTAAGCGTGGGTTAGATTTTATTTTTCGCACAATTTAACTTTCTTCCCGCTCGGTCAATTTTTTTGGCTGACCTGTCTGCTTTATAAAGTGTATTCTTCCTTCATTTTTGTGCCTTCTGACAATGCCCCCCACTGAATTTGGTTTCATATTCAGAATTTCAGCAATCTCTTTGTACTTTTTACCTTTTTCATAATGGAAAATAACAAGTTTTCGCTGTTCTAAAGGAGTGTTTTTTCCTTTGCGCCCCATTTGTATAATTTGCAGTGAAGTAGAATTTTGGACAGACAAGAAAGGAGGTGTTATGCACTTTTATTAAAACGTATCTCTATATTGCTGGAAAAGTAGCTGAATAACATGTTTTTTGCAAATAGCATATAAATAGGGGAAAAAACGAATATTAATGGCGCTTAGTAAACAGGGTTAACAAACATCACGGTTGCAGGGTTACCATAGAGCCATTTTTTCCATATATTTGAATACTCATACTGACAACAGTTATTTAAGTTTTTGCTATTCTTCTGATTACCTATCCATTTCGCTAATGCCAGGGTGTTATTATCGATAAACTTAAAAACCGAATATTAATGACACTAACTGTAAGTTAGTAGCAGATTGTCGTGAATTTTCGACGTAAATACATTTTCTATTGATTCGTTCATTTAGATTAGTTGCATATACATTTTTTGGTCCCATATCATCTTCCAGAACCGGTCAAATATTTTCTTGCATGTTTTCTGAAAAAAGGTTGCAATGGCGAACTTTACTTTTATCACAATGCATTGATGAACATATTGCTTTTAATTCTCTGCATTCTTTTGCATACTTTTTCCTTTGATAAACCTTCGTATGTTGTGCCATTCATTCAATTTTTTTGTTTTACACTCTAATTTGTTTTTTTTGGTGTTATGTTCACTTTCATTATAATTATTTTCCATATTCAATTTATATTTTATTTCAATTTTTTCACAATACCACCCAAAATGCTCGTTAATATTAAACAAAAAAAAAAAAAAAACAAAAAAAAAAAAAAACACGAATTGTCAAGAAATCAAATAATCAAGAAATTAAAAAAAGAGTTATTTTATTTATCATAGGAGCGTGTTGTTACGCTTTTTTGTTTTTGATATTTATGCACTTGTTGTTACGGCCTTTTGTATTTCGTTCATAAAACCGTTATTTGTTGACGTATAAGTTCAAAATTTTGATTCCTTTTTTTTCTTGTTACGCCCTTTTACATTTCTCAAATACTAAATTGTACTCTTTTTAATACTTTAATACTAAATTGTACTCTTTTAAAACATAAAGTGTTTTACATATATAAATATGTTCAGCTTCAAAACTTGTATTGTCTATGAAAAAAAGTGGGAAACGGAATGGAAATATTTATTTCGCTGGGTGTATAAACGAGCTAATCTCCTTATAACTTTACCTTTTTAACCTAGTCTTAATTTTTAGTTTATAGGAATGTATTTAAGAGGTATTTTTTTAATTTTTCTTTGAAATCATAATAACTTATTTCACTATTAATATTATAACAAAACATTATGTTAAACTAGAAAAAGAATTTACATATTGTAACCTCCTTAAATTTCCATGTTAATAAAATGTAAACAATTGTAAACAAGTTAATAAATTTCACATACTTTTAGGGTCGACAATTTAATAAATTTGCAATATCAAGTGTCTAATAAAAAAATTGAATTAATAACCTTAAGGTATGCATGTTAATTCGTTCGACTAATTTCAACGAATACCAGATTTCTCTCAAGTCCGATGTTGAAAAAAATACTCTATTACTGTTTCGTTAAGTGGATCTGTGTTCCAATTTTTAAGAAAATCGGTTCAGTCGTTTACCCATGTTTGACGAAAAACATGTTTTAATTGACTCTGTGATTTGTATGGGAAAAGATAAGTGTTGTTTTTACGGTTTTCATCGTAATTTTATCTTTTTCCTCTCCATAAGAACCTTTCTTATGCCTAACGAAAATATGAAAAATTAGCCGAATTGGACGAGCCGTTCTCGAGTTTTGGGCTAACAAAAGATTTGGCGATTCAATTTAATTTATAAAGATAGATTATAAAAAAATGTGTTTATAATGATATTTATAAGCAATATTACTGAGCTTATTTATTTATTTATAGTAATATAACTTAAATATTTGAAAATGTTTGTTATTTTGAGAGTTTTTATTAAGGTCAGACGAAAAAGTTAGTTTTCAACGGATATTTCAAATAATCAACTTTATTCCATTTTGTAGCCATTTTTGTATCTAAAAGAAGCAAAGTGTAACATATTACTTTAATGTATGTTTCAAAATACATTTTGTTTCTTTACTTAACAATCTAAAAATATTTCAGTTTTACCTGCATGTGTGTCTACCACATATAAGTAGTTTTTATTTGTTCTATTGCAAATAATTTTCTCTTATCGAGAAAAAGAAAACTGATACAATGTTCTGTCTATAAACTTTGTGTGGTATTACGTTGTTCTAGCAAATTTTCTAACATTTAATATACGATTTGTTAATTACAAAGTACTTTTTTCAAATATAATAAGAATTTTAGTTTGGATTTCTTAATATTAAGTAAGATATTATTTGTCGCAGAGAAACTTATGGACTTAGAACGCTTAGATAAAATAAAACATATATTTAATTTTTTGATAATTTTTTTTGTAAAAAAAAGGACGATGATGAACTAGATCCAGAAGATGTGGAATTGGAAGATCCATATAACCTCGAAACACGAAGCAAATGTAAGCCTATTAGCAATAACTTAAAATTTAAAAGTTCATTTCAATCACAATATCGTCGCAGGACAACAAAGGAAGAAGAAGAAACTTATACTTTTATTTTTAATTTTCTTGAGTTTTAAGCTTAACTTTTATTATTTGTATACAAATATTTGTTTTTCAGAGCTCAGAGGATTTGGATACAGATACTGAATTTGAACCAGTTGAAGATATGACGTTGGAAACACGAAGCCGATGTAATAAAAAATATATTCTTTCTTTGTTATTTAGTTGTCAGATATATCATATTGGAGTAGAATTGGTTTCTTCCTCTTCAAGTTGTCTTAAGCATCAAATTCATTTCATAAAAAACCCGTTTAAGTATTATACTGAACAACTAAATAACTTGTAATTCATCAATAGATATTAGTCAGAAGCAATTTTTACTGCATTAAGTGTTTACTATAATTTTATTTTTTATACTAGCGAGTGCACATACTGGAGATCAAACTGTGGACGAATATCCGGATATAAGTGGAATATGTACTGCAAGAGTAAGTTCTTTAAACTAAAAATTTTAAAACAGAAAATAATAATACCATTTAATTTAAATTCAAAGGAAGCTATGCGGAAAATGACTGAGGAGGATAAGCAAAAGATAGCTCAACAAGTGGAACTATTTCGCAGAGAAAAGCTTACATTCGATTCTGAAGTGGCAAAATGGGATGATACTGGAAACGATATTATATTTTTGGCAAAACATATGTGTATGATAATGATGGAAATGACAGATTTTACACGGTAATAAAAAATATGTATCAAATTTTTGTTGTAAAATAGTAGATTATAATCTGAATTTTTGCTGCGGTTTTCATTTGCAGAATAATTGTTTTATATAATTAAAAGCTTTGAATGAGTTAAATTCAATTTTTCCCAACAACATACCGATATAACTAAATTTCCACAAAATAACTTAATGGTTTTGATTACTACACGGTGCACCAAAAGAAAATCTTGGCAATTGATACTATTTCTCTGATAGGCATAACAATAATCTGTTTTTGAAACAGATTTCGGGATACGGGTAAAAAAACGGTTTTTCTGACCTTCCTGTACTTTTCAGCTAATAACTTAGCTGAATATTACCCGATTTTAAATTTCTTTTTGGATTTGGAGAGAAAAGAAATAAACCATTTAAACGATATATATGTCGTTAAAGTAGCCGTGAAGAACCTGGGTGTATTTCTCAAGCAAACACTTTTGTCATCCGATTAATACATTAGTATGTATAGTATGGTTCCTTTATAAAATAGTGTACAGAAACAAATGAATAAAACTTAATATAATTCCTTAATTAATACATAAATAGTAATAAAATAGTACGCAGAAACATATCTAAAATTGAAAAATGTGATGCGTTTAGATGCGTTTTTGTATAAGCTACTAACTTAGCTAAATAATATTCGATTTTAAGTTCCTTTTCGGACTTGGAAAGAAGAGAAATGAACCTTTTAAATGATATATATTTCGTTTAAGTAGCCTTAAACAATTTGGGTGTATTTCTTAAGCAAACACCTTTTTCATCAAATTTTTTCACAATTTTTCAATTTTTCAATATTTATGAATTAATTATGGAAATATATTAAGTTTTATTCATAAATATTGAAAAACGGCAACGCTTATCAGAATAGTAGTATCATTTCCCAAGTATTTCAACTTCATTCATTTTTGTCGCAATGTGTTATCATTGACTAATGAAATAAATTTATATTATTCTGCCAATTAAAAAACAAAATAACTAAAAAGTTTTGATTGTCAATGATTAATGAAATAAATTTAAAAAATATATACATAACATATTTTAGTATGAGGTATCACTCATAAAATATTACTTGCGGAATTTCCCCACTCCTCCATAAAAATTCCTTAAATCTCACTAAAAATATTTATATTATCATATTAGCAAACAATAATTGAAATTTGTTGTGTTAGGTTATAGCAAGGGTAAAAAAGTGATTCCATAAACTATTTAGCGTATTTTGTTAACAATACCTTATAATGACACTATACTATAAAAGCTGTTTTTGTTTTAAAAACAATTAAGTTTTACTATTTTTTTTATTTTAAGTGGTCGAGGCCCCTTAAAAACTACAATGGACGTTATAAATGCAGCAAAAAAAATTTCAGAGGCTGGAACAAAACTTGATAAGTTAACTCGAGAAATTGCAGAGCAATGTCCTGAGAGTTCTACCAAAAAGGATTTGTTGGCATATCTACAACGTATTGCTTTATATTGTCATCAAATACAAATTACTTCTAAAGTAAAAGCCGATGTTCAAAACATAAGTGGAGAATTAATTGTTTCGGGAGTATGTTTAAATTGATTAAATATTTAAGTAAATTGTTTGTTTTATTTTAAACTTTAGTTGGATAGCGCAACTTCTTTAATTCAGGCAGCAAAGAATCTGATGAATGCTGTTGTTCTGACTGTTAAATATTCTTACGTTGCATCTACTAAGTACACACGCCAAGGAACAGTTACGGTAAGCAATTTATTTGTATATTATTATTAAACTCGTCACATATTCCAATCGGAATGGTTTGGATTCCGTATTTACGATTCCGATCGAATTTGCTTAAACTTCTACAGAGTCTGATCGATTTTGTTAGTTCTCAAATAATGATTGCACTTAAGATTCAATTGTTTTGTTATTAGTGCCTTCTGTATTGGGTTGATCGATTGGCAGACAGAAAAAGTTTGTAGGAAAGAGAACGAAAACAGAATGGTGTACAGGACATTTTGCGATTTACTTTAGTACTTTTCGTAGTTTTCGTCTTGTTTCTTCATATTTTTTTCTCATTTCATTGTAATTTTAATACTGTTGGGCATACATGCATATGAAAGAAAGAGAAAGAAATAAAAATCAAAATTCTCTGTCTTAAAATTTCGCAAATGTAAAAGCTTTGGGTAAGAGCAAAAGGAAATTGAAAACATATCTACCAATCAATCAACCAAATGTAAAAGCGGACTTAATAACAAAGATATTCAATTAAAAAAAGGAATTTTTGTAAGTTTTAGCTAATGATATATAAAATTTTTGCATATACTTATATCTGTGCTCAAATGGAAGAGTAGCTTTAACTGACATAAGCAAAAATTGAGTTATTGCTTTAGAAGATTCATAGAAGGCAAGGAGCTTAATTGTATTTATTCCATTTTTTTAAATTTATTTTTGCCAATTTTATGTGCATTTTTAACTTAAGTCTTTTGAAACGATTTTGCATTTGTTAAAACATTTTATGTGCACATACATAGTGTTAAGCTATTCTTCCATATCGACAAAGATATATAATCTCATTAATTTCATTTTTAATTATATATACATATATTTTTAAATATAAGTTATAATTATTTTATTTCAGTCACCTATTGTTGTTTGGAAAATGAAAGCGCCAGAGAAAAAACCTTTAGTAAGACCAGAAAAACCAGAAGAAGTACGAGCCAAAGTTCGAAAGGGATCACAAAAGAAAGTTCAGAATCCGATACATGCTCTCTCCGAATTTCAAAGCCCAGCAGATGCAGTTTAAATTCGTAAAACAATCGTATCAAAACTTAATACATTTAAATATAATATTTAATGCACTATACATTCACGTCTCATAAAGCATAATCATAATAAAAAAATTTCCGATAAACATATGTATCTAATATAATGTTAATAATAAATTATAATCAAAAGTATTAGAAATCAAAGTTATTTGTTGTTTTATTAGTTTCTTGTATTTATCCACATAATTTGATAACATTCTTTCCATTGTCGTACAAGTTTCTAATGGAGTTATTTAGTTAGATAATTTCTTATAGTTTTATGTACTTTTGTTTGTCAATTTCATTTTTCAATCTATCTCGTACATAATCACAACACTTATCAACAGGTAGAGAATTAGGAACTACTTTTAAACATTTTGATAATAAGAGACGGCGGCACGTCGTACAATGAAAGAATATTGCAAAAATATATTTAAAAAACGAATCAGCGACAAGAAATATGGTGTGATCTCAAACCGCTGTCATAAAGTCCAATAATGTCGGAATTGGATTTAAAAACGACACAAATGTTAATTTATATGTAAGTAGCATTCCGAAGTCTGTAGATTCCCCTGGCGCTATATCTAGCATCAGCGAAGATGCAGGTGCTGAAATGTCTCCATTTTTAATAAGGAACACACTAAAAAGGCGTGCAAATCAGAAAACACTGTGGTCCGACAAATAAACAAATGAAAGCAATAACTGTTTCGAACATCGGTTTTATTTCAATTTGAAAATAACAAAACCAACTTGGTTTGGTACACCAAACGAATCCAATATTGGTTTTAAAAACGACAAAAAGCAAAACCGACTTGGATTCTACGACATACCTGATAGAATCTGTTTTCCGCTTATTTTTTTTTTTTGTCAGAAATAATTCGATCGGCTAGCAGCTGTCAGATTTTAAATGTTTATTTTGATTTTTCCTTCAGGCGGCTTATTTATTAAGTAAAAGAATTCCAAGTAATACATTTAAGTAAAAGTAAAATAAATAATTTAATTTTTTAATTTTTAGTTTATACGAATGTATTTAAAAGGTATTTTTTTAATTTATTCTTTGAAATCATAATAACAAAATATTATGTTAAACTAGAAAAAGAATTTACATATTGTAACCTCCTTAAATTTCCATGTTAGTAAAATGTAAACAATTGTAAGAGTTAATAAATTTCACATTCTTTTAGGGTCGACAATTTAATAAATATGCAATATTAGTATATTTTGGATTGCTCTTAACACCTTTCTTTTTATTTTTTCGCAAGACTGTTATCCACAACATCCATTAATAAAAATTATTATTAAATTATTTAAATGTAATTTAAAAATGTTAACAAAACTAAGGCATAAACAAAACCAACAAAACAAACACATAACCAATAAAATTGAAACATAACCAACAAAATGTAAACAACACCTTAACAGCTGTTTCGAAGATTGGTTTTGTTTATGTTCGAAAAAAGGCAAAACGAAAACAATTTCACGACACTAGTTCATGTTACAACCGATTTTCAATTCCAATAAATAACAAGTCTGAGTTGGTTGAATACGATAGAACGATTCGCAATCTTATGCATTTGCTATTGCAAACTTAACCATTTATAAAAAATTGGTATTAACTATTTTTTCCTTTATTCATTCGTTGAGGAAAGATAAAGCTTTAAAAAGATATTAATGGTTTTGTTTCATCCCATAAGGTATGCAATAGCCATTTTCACTTCTTGCGTGATAGTTGGCCTTTTTAATATTATAAAACGATTACTTTAGAATCTATTCATTTATATATAATATATACCAATAAATAACATTCAAATACACTGCTCGTTACTTGAACAGCACATCATCTGTAGTTTCAAAAAATCGTTGTACAGTGGGGATCAAAACTAAGCACACAGCAACGTTTTTTAGGATTTCTTTAATGTTGCTTCTTAATGTCATGAACGAGTAAAAGAAAAACATTTCAAAACACAAATATAAAGTATACTATTTCAATTAAGCAAAAAAGTAACGAACTTAATTTCTTCAAAACAGATTTATACATAACAAGTTGATATATCTTCGAAAATTGACACTGTTAAAGTAAGGACACACCTGTAAGAATACTAAATATTTACTTTGAAGACTATAAACCTATCCGAATTTTTACTTTGTTATTGTTTGATTGGATAGCCTCAATTATGTAAGGCAACTTTTCCAAGTTTTTCGCGGTTTCAGAACTTGTTTTATTTCAATTATCCAATTTTCCAACATTTGCAAATATACTCGATAGAATTGAAGTCAAGACTTTTAGGAGGTGTAACTAACATTTGTGTAAAAGAAGTCACTTTTTTACTTTGTGTGCTTCGAGTCTTTGTCCTGCTAGAAAGAGTAATCACCATCTTAACTCATTTTTAAAGCACTTACGAATACATTGCTTTTTAACACTATATATCAAAATAAGCATATTAGTCCGTTGTATTTGCAAGAATTAAAAATTTCCAACAAACACCGAAGACATACAGCCCCATGTCATGACACTTTCTTCTCTATGTTTAACTCTCCACAGATTTTTTAAATTTAATTCCTCCCCTTGTCTACGGCACATTTTTAAACATTCAGTAGAGCTAAATATGTTGTATTTCAGTTCTTCAGTAAAAGTACATAACTTCATTCCAGACCCTTGGGAACTTTATAAATTGCTTTTTGAAAAGTATGAGCTCTTGATTCTTATAGATTTGTATACTTTTGTTTTTCTAGAATTCCATATTGTAACGTGAACAAGTATGCTCTTAGTTTTGCTTTGCTATACTTAAAGGAAAAATGAATGCTATCCAATTTTTTATTTAATATGCATTAAAAATAACCATTTCTTAATTAAAATAAGTGGCAGATCCTAAAAGTTTATATAGGTGCGAAAGGCGGCACCGCTCACTCTGAGTTGACAGAGGCCTATTGTGGGAAAAAGTTTTATCTTAATATTTTTCTAAAATAAATAATAATTTATGGGTCGATTATGGATGGCTACAGAACTTCAGTTGCGTTGCCGAACGGCAACTAGAAATTTGTAGTTGCCTAAATATCAACTGGAATTAATAGATTTTTAGTTGGCAGTTGCCATACGTAATACAATTTTCGGCAAATGGCAAAGCAACTCAAGATCTATTGTTATCCATAATCGACCCATTAGTGAAATCTCAAAAACATGTTGCAGTGTCCTTAGTATTGAATGCTACTGTATAGGTATATTAAAAATTATAATCATGTGTGACCATTCATGCATTTTACCTCTTTAGAGAAAAAAAAAAATATATTAGTACACATAATTTTTTTGGCATTTTGTTGTTTTGCTTACTGTGAAAAAATGCGCTTGAATATAACATACAATGCACTCGGGATAACGTCAACTAATTCGATGTTTATCATATTGTTGACGTTTATGAATGTAAAAATATAAGATAAAAACATATTAATATTATAGTTTAAAGCGTTTGTATTGTTTATAAACTCAAACTTAATAAAAATCCAAAGAAACAAAAAAAGGTGTCCAACGGGCACAAAAATCAACCGAACAGTGAAAGGCAATACATATGTATAACAGTTATAAAAGCAATCTTCAAATTCGAAACTAATTTCGCATATGTATGGACTGAAGCTATTTCGTTTTATTAAGAGTTGATGTCTTAGAACTTTGTGATTTACTTGACGTTTTAGAGTAGAAAATGTTAGAAAAAAAGGGTTGCTGTTTTAGAATGTTGACGGAAACGAGTGTTCTCGTTATCCCGAGTGCACTGTATGTATTGTTACGTTTTTACCTTTTAAAAAAGTTTATTTATGAGTTCGTAGATTGCAGTTAAAATAAAATAAATCTTGTGTTTGGCTTTTAATTACTAATTCTTTATTTAACACAGTTTTGTGTTCCAATGCTCGTAACCTTATCACGAGTAATAACATTTCCTTTTTATAGGCAATAACAATTTTCTATTCTTAATTACTCCGTCTGTTTACATCTTGTAAACAACAACAATTACTCGACAGACCTTTCTACTTTAAGATCTTCAAACCCGATCATTATTACAACTTAGGATCTGTCACAACCTTTACCTTTAACTTTCTTTACTGAGTTAGCTCCAACTAAACAGGTTTTTTTACTTCACGACTAACTTTACGAGCTTATCGATTTCAAACCAATAAACTCTTCACGCTGAGTTTACACATAAACTGTAATCGCTGAGTTTACAACACTTAAACTGATTGCTGTCCACATCGATGTACTTTTTATATGGCTGAGTAAACAATACTTCGAAAGCTCTCGACCCTCTCTATTCCATTTCTTTCTTTTACTGTATTTTTAGTTCTTATGAAGCCATGCGAATGTAAACATCTACTTTTTTCAGTTCTTGTTATTTGTTATTGTCTGCTACTTTTTTCTTTTCTGCCTGTTTTTGTTGTTGCCGTTTATTTTTATTTACTACATTTCTGCTAATGTTGTTGTTGTTGTCGATTTGGTTATTTGTAAACGGCACGTAAGTTAACAACAGTGGTAACAATGCCAGCCAGGCAAATATAGCTGCGTAAGCTCTTTCATATATTTCCATAATCGCACGCGTATCCGCCTCAATTACATTTAGCTTACCAGCAGTAAAAATAATTTAGCTTCAGCTGCGTCTGGATGCTCGCGCGAGTTGGTGCACCGTGACCACATAAGTTGAGCAGCCAGCGGAATGGAGTTTAAATGAGCAGTCTTAGCCACGGAGTCAACAAAAACAGTCGTAAATCATAAATTAAATTTCGTAAATTAAATTTGGTCAATTCAAAATGAATTTTGTTTATTAAATTAAATAAAAATTGAATAAGAAATAAATTGAAATTATTAAAGTAAATCAAGTGTTTAATTCTAATTTATATATTGTGCAGACCGCCGTTGAGGTCTGCCAAACGTTTTTTTTATTAAACCCTTTGACGAAATCCTTAACTCGTATAGTTGTTTTTGCGGCTTTTGTTTATTTTTTTTTAGCAATGTAATAAACGACAGGGGCACAACCTAATTTTTGTAACAGTATAATAAAACTTTATTATTAGTCATTCTTTAAGGTTAATAATTTAGCTAAATAGAATCGTTTTTATACATAATAAATAAAAATCAAGCCTGGTAATCACTGCTGGTGGTTGAAAAGGGCAAAATCAGAGCTTATAAGGATATGGATCTACCTGTTATTATTTGAGGCCAACTTGTAGGATTTGTAATCATTATGAGTCATTAATTGTTTTATTTTTTCATATAATTGCATATACTATGAACGTATTTATATATTCAGAATTTTTCCTTTGTATATATTACAATGCTCAAAAAAATAGCTGTTTCCTGGGATTTGTTTGTTTGTTTCTGTATCAAATTGACGCGTATTTTTCAAATGTGACAGTTTGTCTCTAACAGCTTTTGTTTTTGAGTTATAGCTAACTACCTTCATTTACTATTTTTACCTAGATTTTCGTTTTTTATTGGACACTAAAATATATTTTCTTGATGTCTTAGATGTGGCTTCGTTAAGAATATGTTGTGTTCGTAATCCAGATTGCTATATTTGTGGTGAATATCAAAAACCTATATCGGACTTTGTAAAAACTACGTTATATCAATACTTTAAAATAAAATTGTGTAATCAGGACAAACTATGGTTATATCTGATGGGCCACAAATTAGGCAGCTCTTGAAAGGTCATAATTATGTCAAATAAATGACTGAAGTCAAATCCAAAGCTTAGAATTTATTCGTTTTGGGTATGAGTAATTTCCTAGGCAAAAAGAAATCGTACGACCATGTCGAGCTTGTTGAGTACATAATACTTACATAAGCTAGGGTGCAACATGAGCGTAAAACTCCACTTTCTGCACACCCATTTAGACCGACTTTTACAAAATCTGAATGATTTTTATTTCATCAGGATTTTCGGACAATGGAAGATCGTTATTAGGGAAGGTGGGACTCACATATAATGGTAGACTACTGCTGGAACTTGCAACGAGGTCTACCTAAAACTATTCATTCAAGGAAATCTTATAATAGATCATTTGACAGTGTTCATTAGAAATTTTGTATTAATTGTTTATATTTTTTTCAAAGTTATTAATCTGCATATTTCACAATAAAAAGTTATTAGCAACCTCCCAGTATTTTTTTCATAGTCAAGGACATAAAAAAACTCAATAATACAAAATAAATTAAAGGAAACAAAACTTGTGTTGAGTAGAGTTATTGTTGGCCCAGAAAGGCTTTGTATGTTGCTTTGATTCGAATATTATTATTATTATTATTATTATTATTATTATTATTATTATTATTATTATTATTATTATTATTATTATTATTATTATTATTATTATTATTATTATTATTATTATTATTATTATTATTATTATTATTATTATTATTATTATTATTATTATTATTATTATTATTATTATTATTATTATTATTATTATTATTATTATTATTATTATTATTATTATTATTATTATTATTATTATTATTATTATTATTATTATTATTATTATTATTATTATTATTATTATTATTATTATTATTATTATTATTATTATTATTATTATTATTATTATTATTATTATTATTATTATTATTATTATTATTATTATTATTATTATTATTATTATTATTATTATTATTATTATTATTATTATTATTATTATTATTATTATTATTATTATTATTATTATTATTATTATTATTATTATTATTATTATTATTATTATTATTATTATTATTATTATTATTATTATTATTATTATTATTATTATTATTATTATTATTATTATTATTATTATTATTATTATTATTATTATTATTATTATTATTATTATTATTATTATTATTATTATTATTATTATTATTATTATTATTATTATTATTATTATTATTATTATTATTATTATTATTATTATTATTATTATTATTATTATTATTATTATTATTATTATTATTATTATTATTATTATTATTATTATTATTATTATTATTATTATTTATTATTATTATTATTATTATTATTATTATTATTATTATTATTATTATTATTATTATTATTATTATTATTATTATTATTATTATTATTATTATTATTATTATTATTATTATTATTATTATTATTATTATTATTATTATTATTATTATTATTATTATTATTATTATTATTATTATTATTATTATTATTATTATTATTATTATTATTATTATTATTATTATTATTATTATTATTATTATTATTATTATTATTATTATTATTATTATTATTATTATTATTATTATTATTATTATTATTATTATTATTATTATTATTATTATTATTATTATTATTATTATTATTATTATTATTATTATTATTATTATTATTATTATTATTATTATTATTATTATTATTATTATTATTATTATTATTATTATTATTATTATTATTATTATTATTATTATTATTATTATTATTATTATTATTATTATTATTATTATTATTATTATTATTTATTATTATTATTATTATTATTATTATTATTATTATTATTATTATTATTATTATTATTATTATTATTATTATTATTATTATTATTATTATTATTATTATTATTATTATTATTATTATTATTATTATTATTATTATTATTATTATTATTATTATTATTATTATTATTATTATTATTATTATTATTATTATTATTATTATTA
The DNA here is from genome assembly GCA_023159175.1 of Wohlfahrtia magnifica. Taxonomy (NCBI): domain Eukaryota; kingdom Metazoa; phylum Arthropoda; class Insecta; order Diptera; family Sarcophagidae; genus Wohlfahrtia; species Wohlfahrtia magnifica. The sequence continues at coordinate 313,454 of JAKWBJ010000092.1, read as the reverse complement.
TTATTATTATTATTATTATTATTATTATTATTATTATTATTATTATTATTATTATTATTATTATTATTATTATTATTATTATTATTATTATTATTATTATTATTATTATTATTATTATTATTATTATTATTATTATTATTATTATTATTATTATTATTATTATTATTATTATTATTATTATTATTATTATTATTATTATTATTATTATTATTATTATTATTATTATTATTATTATTATTATTATTATTATTATTATTATTATTATTATTATTATTATTATTATTATTATTATTATTATTATTATTATTATTATTATTATTATTATTATTATTATTATTATTATTATTATTATTATTATTATTATTATTATTATTATTATTATTATTATTATTATTATTATTATTATTATTATTATTATTATTATTATTATTATTATTATTATTATTATTATTATTATTATTATTATTATTATTATTATTATTATTATTATTATTATTATTATTATTATTATTATTATTATTATTATTATTATTATTATTATTATTATTATTATTATTATTATTATTATTATTATTATTATTATTATTATTATTATTATTATTATTATTATTATTATTATTATTATTATTATTATTATTATTATTATTATTATTATTATTATTATTATTATTATTATTATTATTATTATTATTATTATTATTATTATTATTATTATTATTATTATTATTATTATTATTATTATTATTATTATTATTATTATTATTATTATTATTATTATTTATTATTATTATTATTATTATTATTATTATTATTATTATTATTATTATTATTATTATTATTATTATTATTATTATTATTATTATTATTATTATTATTATTATTATTATTATTATTATTATTATTATTATTATTATTATTATTATTATTATTATTATTATTATTATTATTTATTATTATTATTATTATTATTATTATTATTATTATTATTATTATTATTATTATTATTATTATTATTATTATTATTATTATTATTATTATTATTATTATTATTATTATTATTATTATTATTATTATTATTATTATTATTATTATTATTATTATTATTATTATTATTATTATTATTATTATTATTATTATTATTATTATTATTATTATTATTATTATTATTATTATTATTATTATTATTATTATTATTATTATTATTATTATTATTATTATTATTATTATTATTATTATTATTATTATTATTATTATTATTATTATTATTATATTATTATTATTATTATTATTATTATTATTATTATTATTATTATTATTATTATTATTATTATTATTATTATTATTATTATTATTATTATTATTATTATTATTATTATTATTATTATTATTATTATTATTATTATTATTATTATTATTATTATTATTATTATTATTATTATTATTATTATTATTATTATTATTATTATTATTATTATTATTATTATTATTATTATTATTATTATTATTATTATTATTATTATTATTATTATTATTATTATTATTATTATTATTATTATTATTATTATTATTATTATTATTATTATTATTATTATTATTATTATTATTATTATTATTATTATTATTATTATTATTATTATTATTATTATTATTATTATTATTATTATTATTATTATTATTATTATTATTATTATTATTATTATTATTATTATTATTATTATTATTATTATTATTATTATTATTATTATTATTATTATTATTATTATTATTATTATTATTATTATTATTATTATTATTATTATTATTATTATTATTATTATTATTATTATTATTATTATTATTATTATTATTATTATTATTATTATTATTATTATTATTATTATTATTATTATTATTATTATTATTATTATTATTATTATTATTATTATTATTATTATTATTATTATTATTATTATTATTATTATTATTATTATTATTATTATTATTATTATTATTATTATTATTATTATTATTATTATTATTATTATTATTATTATTATTATTATTATTATTATTATTATTATTATTATTATTATTATTATTATTATTATTATTATTATTATTATTATTATTATTATTATTATTATTATTATTATTATTATTATTATTATTATTATTATTATTATTATTATTATTATTATTATTATTATTATTATTATTATTATTATTATTATTATTATTATTATTATTATTATTATTATTATTATTATTATTATTATTATTATTATTATTATTATTATTATTATTATTATTATTATTATTATTATTATTATTATTATTATTATTATTATTATTATTATTATTATTATTATTATTATTATTATTATTATTATTATTATTATTATTATTATTATTATTATTATTATTATTATTATTATTATTATTATTATTATATTATTATTATTATTATTATTATTATTATTATTATTATTATTTTTTTCTTTTTCTTTTCGTCTTATAATTATTGTCTAGAGATGTACTTTTTATAATCTTGGTCGATTTTGTATAAAATTGGTTTTTTGATGACCCTCTGTAGACGGTTTCCGGTATTTAATGGTTAAAATTTGGTATTCGTTTCGTCGATAATCATGATCTTTTCATGGAACTTTTGTCCCCGATCAACTTACACGTATTCTTACGCCCTTGCTTTTAGTCGTCAAAGAAACAGCGACAAGTGAACATATACAGCGGTATATGTGATTTTTTTAAATTTTTTTAAAACATCAACATTACTCTCTCTGAGAGGAAAATTTCCATGTTCTTTAGTTACAAAAGTAGAAATGTATTTGTGTTAGTGAGAACAAGAAAATTGCTCTCTGAGAATTAAGTTGATTGGATAATTAATTAACATTATTATTATCGGAATGAATTTATTTTTATTAAATAAGTAAAAATCTTTCTATTTTGTGAAAAATGTTAGTATTAACAGAAAAAATTAAATATATAATACAGTAAAAAAAATTAAAACGTCAGCATACACCTGTACGTATGTTCACTCGTCCCAGTGTCATTGAAGACCAGTGTTGCTATAATGGCGGTTTTTCCTCTAAATCTAGAGGTTTTTTGATGTTAAATGAGGCAACTTTGTGAAAAAACCGCTAAGTGGTTTTTAGCTACAAAATTTTAGTAGTTGGCGGTTTCTAGCGTTTTATATTATATATGTACATCGATATATTGTATAGATTAAGTCGTAAAATCGCTAACATTTTGCAAATATGAATGATTTGGGTGTACCCTGTTAAGAATAATTGTTATCAACTTGTATCTGTAACTTGTAGTTTGGGTAAGGGTCAAAAATTTAGAAAAGGGTGGAAAGAAAGTCACAATTTAGAGATTGGATAAGTGAAAGTGATAACACGGTGCGACAAAAAAATAACTGGCAAGTGATACTATTTTCCTGATAGGCGCTGCCGAGCAGAACAGAAGGATCTGTTTTCGAAACTTTGGAAACACCTCCATGAACTACATGAACTTTCCTGTTGGATAATGAGTAGCTAACTACAAAAAATAACCAACTTTAAGTGAGCTTTTATTTAATAACTTTAAGCTATCTATTATTCAAAGCAAAATTTACATTAACCAAAGTGTATATTCTGTGCAGTACATTTTTTGTTTTTGGTTAGTTGTTTGTACTATATTCGGGTTAGTTTTTATTTATTTATTAGTTAGTTAGTTAGTTTTTTTTATTTATTTACTAGCTAAAATCCGCTGCCTCCATCTTAATTATTATCCTAAACGTTATTTTAGTTAAAGTTTTTACCTTTTTTCCACCTCTTGTTCCTTTCCGGTCCAAATCCAAACACTTAAAATATCCTATAGTTCCTTCCAGAAAGACGCTGTAGAATCTACTTGATTCCGCAATTTTTTTTTAAGTATGTTCTAGTTAAATATCCGCTTCATTTAACTTCATGCAGCTGTCGGCCACTGTATTTGCATAGCAGTTGACGTGCTCAAGTTCAGGGAACAGCTTAAGCTACGTTCACATTTGTCAAATATTTGAGGAAAAAACTTAACTATTTTATGGAAAAATTTTTTTTATGTCAGTGTTCTTAAAGAATTATTAAAAAACAAATAATATTACAAAAAATATTTAGATTTTTAAATTACACAATTAAAAAAATAAATAAATAAAAGAAGAAATATTTTAATAGAATAAGTCAGGTTTTTTCTATAAAAAACATTAAATTGAATAAATTATTTTATTCTTAAAGTTATATATAGCAGCTAACTGAACAATAGTTAACTTGCAGCTAAAATAGTTAGTTGCTGTCATTGAAAAGTAATCCAAGTGTCAGTTAGCACTACTTGCGAAATATTAGCTTAAAGTTAGTCTTAAGTTAACTCAGTTTCCGACAGGGATACTTTGGGAGTAATACGACCATAAAATTCTTAATAACACATAGAAAGAAAAAAAATTTTTGTGAAGCTATAAATAAAAAAAAACAAAAGAAAATATGTATGTATGTATATTTTTTTTTTGTTTATCGTATAAAAATCCGTCTTTTGGGTTTTTTTAAATAAATATTTTGTGAAATTTTAATTTTACATTTTGAGGCTGATATTACAAAATAAAATAAAATGTATCTATTTAAAGAAAATTTTTTATGAAAATTTTTAAATAAAATACAGTTAAAACTCATTTTAAAATTTATATACATGAGGGTTAATTTTAAACTGTTTAAATGCCAGATAGACCAGAAACAATGCTCAAGGGCTCTGGTTTCAGTGTCAGTAATTGTTTTCGGACTTCCATTTTTTGTTTGAAAACTTGAATTCGGATTAGAATTTTTGTAATTAGCAATTATTTTAGCTACTGACCGATTTTATAAAAAATTGAGAGTTGAATCGCCATTTTAGCCTTTTCGAAAACTGCGTTTATTAAATCAATAGATAATAGTTTCATTTAACAGGAATAACATAGTTCCATCCGCGCTTTCCCTGCCAATAAGTTCAGGCTGAACAAAATAGAAGTACGTCCCACAGTGCGTTTATCCCATAGAGCAAATGGACAAAAATAGAAGTTGTCGGAGATAAATGCAATTTTTAACAAAACAGGAAAAAAATGTGTATTCTTTTAAAATTATTCCTACACTTTACATTCCCGAATTGCAAGACATTATTACATAGTATTTTCATATATGTATTAAAATGTTAATATTAAAATTAGAAAACTAAGGTAAATTGAAATTGCATTTAAATTGAAATGGAATAAATTAATAAAATCTCGCTTTCAGAATTTTGAAGGGGCGTAAAAGTTTGCTCATAAAACTTGGTTTTTTCCTTAACAAATTTCCTTAAAATTCTAAGACAAGAAAATTATGTCGCAAAACCAGATGGTTTCAATTGCTATTGGCGAGATTTAAGGAAGGAGGCCTTGTTTTTTTCCAAACGAAATTTCAGCAGTGGCAGTTTGATGGTTTGGGCTGGCTTTAGCTCACATGGTACCCTGGAACTCTACTCTCTTTCCACTCGAATGGATAGTTTAGAATACCAGGGCATTCTGCCTGAACGTTTGCTGCCTTATTTGGCCCAAAATGCTGACAAAACTTTCACTTTTCAGCAAGATAACGTAGCAAGTCATGTCAGCAAGTCGACCAGACAACGGTTTGAGGAGCACAATATTAAAGTACTTGATTTTCCAGCACGTTCCCCCGACTTAAACCCCATGAAAAATTTGTGGGGACTGCTTGTGCGTAATGTTTATGCAGACAACAAACAGTACCGGACAAAAGATGAATTAAAAGTGGTAATATGCAACAGCTGGCGCTAAATCCGCTCAAACGTTCTGAACAATTTAGTAAGTGCGATGCCATCCTGTATTTTTAAGACAATGGAAGGAAATGGGAACTGTATAAACTAAAAATAATTGACTAATGCTTAGTTTAAATAAAAGTTAGGATAAATTAATCATTGACCTTATCATTTTGACGCATTGAGTTTTTCACTTATATACAAAAATTTAAATAAACATAATATAATGGTACATCTCTAAAAGCAAAACCGGCTTATTATTCACTTATTTGAACGTATAATTTTTTTTTTAATAAGATGACCATACATAACAATTTATAGTTTGGATGAATTGAGCAAATATAAAGGTGATCTTATCATTTTGAATCACACGCATTTGAAATTAGCAATAAATCATCTAGGCAAGGTCGCCTTAATGCTCATTACAACTCTATATATAGCACAAAAACAAATTTAGCAGTGCTTTGTATGCAACGAAGATCACAAACTATCTTATTGTCCTAAGTTTGTAAACATGACTGTGAAAACAATTGTGGCGTGTGTTCTTGGGTAAACACCTTCGTAGATGCTGGTTCCAAAAACCTTGCAATGAAAACGGGTGTACATTGAGACACAATTAATTATTGCATAATTATGATCAATCAGACTCTGAAGACTCTTTTTTCCGAATTGTTCCTGTAACCCAATACGACGATAAAAAACCAGTTAATAGTTATGCTCTAATGGACGATGGTTCATGCCCTATGTCAGTGATCCTCTTTGCATTCGATGGTAACATATCATGATGCGATTAAAATACGCAAAAAATTAATTTGAAGATTTTATCAACAAAACAAAATTATTTCCAATCAATAATGTTTACACAGTAAAAAATGTAAACTTATCTGCTGAAACTATGGTTGTTAAAACAATTAAAGATAAGTATCCTGACCTCAAAAGCATTCCACTTGAAGGCTACCTTAATATTGTGCTATCAATGATTATTGGTGTAAACAATCCAAATTTGATACCACCAATACAAAGAGTAGTTGGCACGAACTAGTACCAGTAAAACAAGACTAGGCTGTACACTATTTGGAGGAAATATTATGGTAGGTGACCAATTATAAATGTAATTGTCAAAAAAAACGATGGTATTCATAATATTGTTAAAGCATATTTTTCTGATGAAAGTGAAGGTATTTTGCCACCAGAAAAAGTTCTCTTTTCGATAAGAGATCAACAAGCTATCAAAATTATAGAAAAAAACTTGCAAGTGTTATGATGGTCGATATGTGGTGGGTCTTTTGTGGAATTGCGACCAGCAGGAACTACCATACAGTCTACAAAAAGCTGTAAATAGATTGCAATGCATTAGAAAACAGACAAAAAAGACCCAATATTAGCAGAAAATCTTAAAAATAAAATTCGCGAACAGTGCTCTAATAGAAAGTGGAAGCAAAATTTGGTATTTATTAGCATTCATCGTTAACAATCCCCATAAGCCCAACAAACTCTACCTTGTATGGGTTGCTGCAGCAAAATCGGGAGGCTATGCCCTAAATGACTTTTTGTTAAAAAAAAAACCGACATGCTTATACCCCTAATGAATATTTGATTTAAATTTTGAATCGGTGCTGTAGCCGTATGTGGAGATATTGACGAAATGTTTCATAGGATAAGAATTAGCAAATAAGGTGCATGTGCACAGAGGTTTTTATGGTGGAATGACGATGGTTTCATACAAGTTTATCAATTAAATGATCTTACATTTGATGCATCGTGTTCGCCCAGTATTTCACACCATGTACGAAATTTAAATGCAGAAAGCTTTGTCGATAGCAAAACGGTTATACAAAGCAACAATATGTCGACGACTATACAGATCCAGTGAAGACAGAAAAGGAAGCTATTGATTTAGCCTTAAAAGCTCGCGATATTTACGTAAAAGGTGGGTTATTCATGCGCAATTGGTAGTCGAATTCTGTCGAGGTGGCGTTGAGTGAAGGTATCGAGTTTATAAACAGAACATTTGATGGCAACAATAGTTATTTTTAGTGGGAAAGAATTCTGGGGCTATACTGAGATTCACAAAATGATCAATTTAAAATGAACTTTAAATTTGTTGAACTTAAGGGACCAATACTTAATTCGGAAATAGTGCTTTCCCAGAGAGAAGTACTGCAGGTATTAATTTGTGCTTTTGATCCCTTGGTCTTCGTAGCATGCTTGATGTCATACCTCAAAGTTATCCTCCAGGAAATTTCGCGAGCCGGAATTTATTGTCATCAATGTCCTAATGACGAACTTTATAAAAATTGGAAGAACCGCTTTAAATATTTACCTACAATTACTGTTGTTTGTGTACCGCGTTGCTAATCGCTAGCTTTACAAAAACAGTTTACTGCGGAATTACATACATTTGTCGGTGCTAGCGCGGATGCTTATGCAGCAGTCTCATATTGTACAACTGAGTAAAATGGTAAAGTTGAAATAAAATTAGTTGCCGCAAAATCAAAAGTCGCACTCCTTCATCCACTATCTATACCGAGACTCTAATTACAAGCTGCAGTCATTGGCACGAGACTTATGAAAACATTTAGCTGCCATAATATAGAATGAAAGAGAAAAATTATGTGGATGGTAGCCGTATTTTGTAATTCTTCAATGCTAATTTTCCTAAGCTAAAAATTTGAAAGAATTATTTAATGATTTTTAGCACTTGTTTAATTCTGTAAGCTTATTGCTAAATTAGGCAACCTCTTAAATATTGAATTTGCCGTAAATTTAGTTTGTGAAATTTTAAATTTTTTATTCTATAACGAAAAAGGCTTCGGCTAATTTTTATAAATAAAAATTTATAGTGTTCGAAATTTTTTGTAGTTAAAATGTAAGCTAACTAAAAATTCATTTTAAATGTATATTTTAATGCTGATTTTTTTAATTTTTTACAAATAACGGAAGAAATAGCAATATAGGTAAAAAGAAGTACTTAGTCTTTCTGTATTTGTAGGAGCATGAAAAGTTTGCCCATTACTGGGAAATAAAATCTATTTATATATATATAAATGTAGTTTGTTTGGGCATGGTGCCTCTCGCACAAAGTAAATATAATTTTTTTTTTTAATCTTGAGAACGGTTAGAGTGAAAGTTTCGGAATTTGGTCTAAGTGACTTTGTAGTTAATACAAATCGTTGTTATGTATGCACATCAGCCAAAAAATATGAGAGAATGGTATGCACAAAGCATACCGGGTATAAGCTTTTTATATATACATATTAAAATAAGTTGTCCATTTTCGATGGTGTGTTTTTCCTATATAAAATATGTGCATTACTTTCAGCTCTTCTTATGAGAAATACACTTTAAAGGTATATAAGACAAAGACTCCGAAAATCGCGAGAGGGGTTTTTATAGTCTCTATTAGATTCGTTTGTTTCATTGGCTTAAAAAGCCTAATAGGGCAACGGATTTTTTAGCAAAGGTGCTTTCGTCTTTAGCGGTGAGCTTAAAAATAGAGGAAATTGAAATATAGCTTGGGTAAATAAGCATTAGTTTTGAAGATAATAAAAACTTGCTGCAACGAAGCTATATAAAGGGGGCTTAAAAATACAAACTTTGTTATATATTTATATACAGTGCTGTTCAGAAAATAGATTCACCTACAAAACATCATATGTATATTGTTTACCTCCGACAGAAATAGTTTGACTGTAAGGAAACCTCCGAACACTGAACTCCTCCCGCAATATACAATAAAAACCAATAAACATGGTGGAGGAAATATGTATATTGGTATGGGGATGTTTTTCCTAACATGGCATAGGTCCTCTATTTGGAATAGAAGGAATAATGAATGCCATTTATTATACCAATATACTAAACGGCGTCATGATGTGTTAGGCCGAATGGGATGTGTGTTTCGGGTCAATGTCTTGTTGAAACACCCATCGAAGCGAACAAAAGATTGGTTTAATGACGTCGAGGTTTTGAGCTGGCCGGCACAGTCGGCGGACTTAAAGCCTATCGAAAATCTATGAAAAATAGTCAAAGCAGCTCTCCGAGGAAAAAACATAAAATAAAGAACAGTTGTGGGAGTTATTGAAAGAAGCGTGGAAAAATATTCCAATAGAAATATGTCGGAGACGGTGTTCAACAGTCATTAAAAATTAATATATTTTATTGAACAAGAAAAAATTGCTGATTTGAACAATATTGATGAATACATATTTTTTTTAGTTTCGATGTTTTGTAGTTATATCTCTTTTATCTTATTTATGTTATTTTACCAAAATAAAAAATATTTTTATTATCTTGAAAACTAATGCGTATTTACCCAAGCTATATTTCAATTTCCTCTATTTTTAAGCTCACCGCTAAAGACGAAAGCACCTTTGCTAAAAAATCCGTTGCCCTATTAGGCTTTTTAAGCCAATGAAACAAACGAATCTAATAGAGACTATAAAAACCCCTCTCGCGATTTTTGGAGTCTTTGTCTTATATACCTTTAAAGTGTATTTCTCATAAGAAGAGCTGAAAGTAATGCACATATTTTATATAGGAAAAACACACCATCGAAAATGGACAACTTATTTTAATATGTATATATAAAAAGCTTATACCCGGTATGCTTTGTGCATACCATTCTCTCCTATTTTTTGGCTGATGTGCATACATAACAACGATTTGTATTAACTACAAAGTCACTTAGACCAAATTCCGAAACTTTCACTCTAACCGTTCTCAAGATAAAAAAAAAATATATATTTACTTTGTGCGGGAGGCACCATGCCCATCTATTTGATTCGGCTCACTTTTTGGCTGATGATTTGTATTAATTACGAAGTCATTTAGACTAAATTTAAAAACACCCACTTTTACCATTCTCAAGATACACAAAAATAAATATTTACTTTGTATGGGAGGTATCATGCTCTTTTGCCCAATCCCGTTCATATTTGCTGTAGAATTTAGCATATGTGCACTGAATCGACGTGCCAAACTTTATTCAAATACACTTAACAGAAGCAGAGATAAAGGAATGACCACCTACAGCGCCGCCTGTTGAAAATATTTCAGTTTTCTTTTTTCCTAAACCTTACGAAAAAAAATCACTGAAGGAAGCATTCAGTTTTGATACAGTCGCCTTCAAGATTTAAGCATTCGAACAAACTACATTTATATATATATAAATAGATTTTATTTCCCAGTAATAGGCAAACTTTTCATGCTCCTACAAATACAGAAAGACTAAGTACTTCTTTTTACCTATATTGCTATTTCTTCCGTTATTTGTAAAAAATTAAAAAAAATCAGCATTAAAATATACATTTAAAATGAATTTTTAGTTAGCTTACGTTTTAACTACAAAAAATTTCGAACACTATAAATTTTTATTTATAAAAATTAGCCGAAGCCTTTTTCGTTATAGAATAAAAAATTTAAAATTTCACAAACTAAATTTACGGCAAATTCAATATTTAAGAGGTTGCCTAATTTAGCAATAAGCTTACAGAATTAAACAAGTGCTAAAAATCATTAAATAATTTTTTCAAATTTTTAGCTTAGGAAAATTAGCATTGAAGAATTACAAAATACGGCTACCATCCACATAATTTTTCTCTTTCATTCTATATTATGGCAGCTAAATGTTTTCATAAGTCTCGTGCCAATGACTGCAGCTTGTAATTAGAGTCTCGGTATAGATAGTGGATGAAGGAGTGCGACTTTTGATTTTGCGGCAACTAATTTTATTTCAACTTTACCATTTTACTCAGTTGTACAATATGAGACTGCTGCATAAGCATCCGCGCTAGCACCGACAAATGTATGTAATTCCGCAGTAAACTGTTTTTGTAAAGCTAGCGATTAGCAACGCGGTACACAAACAACAGTAATTGTAGGTAAATATTTAAAGCGGTTCTTCCAATTTTTATAAAGTTCGTCATTAGGACATTGATGACAATAAATTCCGGCTCGCGAAATTTCCTGGAGGATAACTTTGAGGTATGACATCAAGCATGCTACGAAGACCAAGGGATCAAAAGCACAAATTAATACCTGCAGTACTTCTCTCTGGGAAAGCACTATTTCCGAATTAAGTATTGGTCCCTTAAGTTCAACAAATTTAAAGTTCATTTTAAATTGATCATTTTGTGAATCTCAGTATAGCCCCAGAATTCTTTCCCACTAAAAATAACTATTGTTGCCATCAAATGTTCTGTTTATAAACTCGATACCTTCACTCAACGCCACCTCGACAGAATTCGACTACCAATTGCGCATGAATAACTTCCTTTTCTGTCTTCACTGGATCTGTATAGTCGTCGACATATTGTTGCTTTGTATAACCGTTTTGCTATCGACAAAGCTTTCTGCATTTAAATTTCGTGCATGGTGTGAAATACTGGGCGAACACGATGCATCAAATGTAAGATCATTTAATTGATAAACTTGTATGAAACCATCGTCATTCCACCATAAAAACCTCTGTGCACATGCACCTTATTTGCTAATTCTTATCCTATGAAACATTTCGTCAATATCTCCACATACGGCTACAGCACCGATTCAAAATTTAAATCAAATATTCATTAGGGGTATAAGCATGTCGGTTTTTTTTTTAACAAAAAGTCATTTAGGGCATAGCCTCCCGATTTTGCTGCAGCAACCCATACAAGGTAGAGTTTGTTGGGCTTATGGGGATTGTTAACGATGAATGCTAATAAATACCAAATTTTGCTTCCACTTTCTATTAGAGCACTGTTCGCGAATTTTATTTTTAAGATTTTCTGCTAATATTGGGTCTTTTTTGTCTGTTTTCTAATGCATTGCAATCTATTTACAGCTTTTTGTAGACTGTATGGTAGTTCCTGCTGGTCGCAATTCCACAAAAGACCCACCACATATCGACCATCATAACACTTGCAAGTTTTTTTCTATAATTTTGATAGCTTGTTGATCTCTTATCGAAAAGAGCACTTTTTCTGGTGGCAAAATACCTTCACTTTCATCAGAAAAATATTCTTTAACAATATTATGAATACCATCGTTTTTTTTGACAATTACATTTATAATTGGTCACCTACCATAATATTTCCTCCAAATAGAGTACATCCTAGTCTTGTTTTACTGTTACTAGTTCTTGCCAACTACTCTTTGTATTGGTGGTATCAAATTTGGATTGTTTACACCAATAATCATTGATAGCACAATATTAAGGTAGCCTTCAAGTGGAATGCTTTTGAGGTCAGGATACTTATCTTTAATTGTTTTAACAACCATAGTTTCAGCAGATAAGTTTACATTTTTTACTGTGTAAACATTATTGATTGGAAATAATTTTGAGTTGGGTTTTGTTGATAAAATCTTCAAATTAACGAAATTGAAGCAAGTTATTCAATTTAAACGGTTGGTCCAATATATATATATATATATATATATATATATATATATATATATATATATATATATATATATATATATATATTTATATATATATACTTGCTTCAATTTCGTTAATTATTGATGGAAAAGATCAGAATCAATCGTTTGCCCAGGGGCCAAACACTGTGTTCTATATCGAATCATTCAATTTTATTCAAAAATCAAGTTCATTATGAACAATTCGATTCCAAACCCTCCAGACACACAACATTTACCCTTTTTGGTGTCAATCCTGGCTATGTCGCCGTCAACTTGCTTCGCCCATTATTGAACATAATCCACCTTTCACCGCCCGTAATCATTCGCTTCAAAAATGGGCTTTGGGCGTCCTTCAAAATTAATTTTAAGAGAAAAGATACATTTCATCAATTCTGTGCAGTAAGATCCCAAAATAATAGTCTCAAAAGTGGCTGAAAGCATTAATTTAAAATTGAACAGTAGTTTATATTATGATACTATTGATATTTTTCTATTAATATTATTGACTGTCTATAACTTTACAAAACTGAAATAAAACCTATATATATATATATATATATATATATATATATATATATATATATATATATATATATATTGGAAATTTGTAGGAACGTAAAAAGATCGCTCAACTTTTTTTGTTCTTTTTTAGCACGTTCGCTCAAGTAAAAATAATATCTTATGATATCCAGCTCGGTTGATAAATTAAAATCGGTCAAATTAGAACACTCAACAAAAAGAGTAACTTACATAAAAACTATACATAAAATCAAATATAGCTTAAACCAAAGACCATAATCAAAAGTTTTAAGAATTTTTTAGTTGGCCCTTACCTTCGAAAAATATTTAAAATACCAGCACAGTACAACAAAAGATGTTTTACATGTGTTGGAATGTTAACATTTTATTATTATTATTTTTTATCTTTTTTTCAAACTTCCTGCTTTTAAAATTCTTTCTTTTACTTTATTGCTTTTTTCACTTCGCTTCTTTACATTTATGTTGAGTCTTTTGAAATACTGAAAAAATCTGAACAACACAATATTACTACATTGGGTTTTCCAAATTCCTTTTTCCCGGAATGTGGGGGTCGGTCATACATTTAGACTCGATTGGGGTACTTTAAATGGATCAAAGTGGAGTTTTTCAAAATTTGACTATTGGGTCAAAATAAGAAACATCAGAATTTATTTTAGAGGTATGGTTCCTTGGGCAAAGTTTCTTATTTTGATCCCTAGAATATGATTTGCCTTGTCACTGTGCCGACCTGCCATAATATATATATATATATATATATATATATATATATATATATATATATATATATATATATAAAGCTATTTATATGTATCTTTATCTATCTATATGTATCGTTATATATATATATACATAAGCGGTGTGCATTTTGCAATACTCGCTTATCCAATCTCTCCCGCTTTTTGCCAGATAATGATAGATAAGGATGATTTAACTGTTACCATGCTCCACATACGTAAAATTGCATATTTTATTTATTCATGGGAGATGCCACGCCCACTTATCCAATTCGCCCACTTTAAAACTGATGATTTTTATTGACTACCAAGTCGTTTGGATCAAATTCAGAAACTTCCACTTTAACAGTTGTCAAGATACACAAAAATCAATATTTCTTTTGTTTTGGAGGTATCATGGCTACTTATCCAACTCCGCCCACTTGACTGATGATTTGTATTACCTACGAAGTCACTTAGACTAAATTCGGAAGCTTTCACACTAACCGTTCTCAAGATATACAAAAATCAATATTTACTTTGTGTGGGAGTTACCATACCCACTTATCGAGTCTCCTTCATATTTGATGCCGAACTTAGAATATATGCACTAAATTAATTTACCAAATTTTATTCAAATATCTTTAACAGGAGCAGAGAAAAAGGAGAGAATTTTTCGACTTTTCTTTCTTCAAAAGCCATAGTATCCGAACAAATCACAATTCATATTTATAAATATATACATACATATGTATAGATATCCGCCATAACTAATGTCAGCCGTTGACATAAGCTAACGACAAAAATTTTGGTGTCGAGTATTCAGTTGAAAAATAGTAAAGTAGATTTTGTTGTTCGGCTGTGGCGCGACTGCTTTTGGGAAAAACTGCTTCTCTGCCACAAAATTAAAAAGAAAAAGGAATTGTTTTCTCTATTCTTCTTTCTGCTTT
Organism: Wohlfahrtia magnifica; assembly: GCA_023159175.1. Lineage (NCBI taxonomy): Eukaryota > Metazoa > Arthropoda > Insecta > Diptera > Sarcophagidae > Wohlfahrtia > Wohlfahrtia magnifica. Next base: position 298,060 of record JAKWBJ010000092.1, on the reverse strand, counting down.
TCGCTTTGTGGACCAGCGTTGCCAGAATGATGATTTTATCATATTTTTAATGGTTTCTTCACCAAAATATAATTTGATGATTTTCTTCCCAAATGAATATTTTTTATTTGTAAAAATTATGATAATTTATTTTAAGTAGTTTGTACAATATACATATCGCACACTAAATCATGAACAGTCAACTCAAAACTTGTAAATGTTCAGGAGAGACAAAAAACTGTTTTGAATTACATGGTTGTAATTATATAATCAAATTGAGTTTCACACTGAAATATATCCTCTTAGAAGACAGTTTACTTATTTTTTTTTTTAAATTTTGTGAAATAACTTTGCGAATAAGAGGTAATTTGGAGTTGTGACTGTTTAGTTAAAAATTTAGTTGAAAAATTTATATCAAATTGTGCCTCTTTAACTGGAAATTGTGCCTCACAACTCAAAATAATACTATTTATGTGAAAGAAAACTACTGAGTTACTCATAATTTCACTGTCACAACTAAAAATAATAAAATAGTAGTTGATAATGTACAAGCGATACATGTAACATAAAAACAGACATAACAATAGTTTCTCATGTAAGGGAGATACTGATGCAAACGAAAATTTTGTGGTCGTTAGAGATTTGATTTGTGAATTGATTTATGGAAAAAAGCGATCTTGATAAAATTTGAATTGTAACTGTTCATGATTTAAGGTGCGCTATATTATTTTTTCTAAAAAACTAAATAAAACATCAAAAGTTAATTTTTAAAACAAAAAAAAAAAAAAAACAAAAAAATAGATTAGAGATTTTTCTTTTGTTTTCCATGTATGTGCTAGAGTATCCAATTATTCGACTTTTACTTTTTTGTTCGAGTAAGAAATTATTTGACTTTAACCTTCTAAAATTGCTCGATTAATTGAGTAAGGTTTTCGAATTGTTCGAATAACTCGAAGGAGGATAGAATCCAGTATGGACGTTTGAGGGAAGATAATTCCACAGACGAACGGTGCGGCAAAAAACGAATTATCTTTATAATGCGTTGTGTGATTCATTGAACAATCAACTACAAAGTGATATGCTCTACGAGAAAAACTAATATTACTAATATGTGATTGTTAGGAATTAATTTCCTTATTTCGTCCTTCCGTTATGCTACTGATAGAACAATGAGACATACACTGCATTGCGACGATGCTCTAACGAATCGATACAGTTGACTACTCTACCGTCATTGATAAGTGCCTTCGCCTTCTCCTGTACGCGGTAGAGAAGCTTCAAAATAGACTTTGAAGCACCGACCAATATATGAGAGTTGTATACCATTTTGGACCGGTTATATGGTAGGTCTTGTAAATATTAAGGAGATCAGATGGGGTGAAGTATTTCTTGTCTTAATGCTTGAATGATTCTTTCGACACATGAAATATGTGGTCGTCCAACGAATGCCACGGTGAATTCCCATGCACAGAACATCAAGAGCATCTGATATCCCAGTATCTACATTACCTATGGACACAGATGACAACACACCATCACGTCTGAGTGTTAAAAAACAACATTGGATTTTGCTTGAATTAAAATCGAGACTGTTCGCACGACCCCACTAAGAGTTTTTCGCCAGGTCGCTTGTGTGTTTGTCGTTCATATTGTTACGAAAATAAGATCTCTGTGTTTATTACTTCGCTAAAATAAACAAAAGTTGCAAGAGCAACTATAGTGCTGTTTACAAATAACCAAATCTACAACTAACAACAAACATTAACAGAGGTAAAGTAAATAAAAATAACACGGCAACAACAATAATTAAGCAGCAAAAAAAAACAAGTAACAGACAATAAACAAGCAACAACAAATACTAAGAGCTGAAAGACGTAGATGTTTACATACGCATGGCTACAAAAGAACTAAAAAGAAATTAAAAGAAAGAAATGGAATTAACTGAAATATTGAGAGGTTCGAGAGCTTTCGATGTGTTGTTTACTCAGCCATATAAAACGCACATCGATGCGAACAGCAATCAGTTTATGTGTCGTAAACTCAGCGAGTGCAGTTTTTAAATAAAGTTACTCAGCGAAAGTGTTATTGGTGCGAAGAGAGTTTATAAGGAGTAAACTATTGAAGCTAGTAGTGAAGTAAAAACCAGTTTAGTTGGAGCTAACTCAGTAAAGAGAGTTAATTGTGGATAACCTCTGGTTGAAAAGGTTGTGATCGAACCTAAGTTATAACTACGATCGGGTTGAAAGATTTTTAGGAAAAAAGATCTGTCGAGTAATTGTTGTTGTTTACAAAGTTGTAAACACACAGAGTAATTAAGAAAAATATTGTTATTGCCTGTAAAAAGATTACAAGCAGTGGTGCACATAACTGTGTTAAATAAAGGATTTTTGATTAAAACCACACACAAAATTTATTTTATTTTAACTGCAATCTCCGAACTCATAAAAACACGTTAAAAGGTAAAAACGTAACAATATTCATCCTTATCGCCACAATCTCCAAGAAGCTCGGTCTATGATTAAAAGTATATGGATGACAAATGTTGCTGTTATCTGCGAAAGAATAGATAGGATTGGAAATAAGAAAAAGAAAGTCGTTAAGAAATATAAGAAATAGTGTAGGAGAAAAAACAGAACCTTGCGGAGTGATGTTGGTGATAGCGATAAAATTGCATTAAAAAGTTTTCCTAATCTTCTCTTTACCTTGTCTAAACACATGAAATCGTCTACAATACTGATACTCTTTGTATTAGATTTTTTAAATTTTTAATACTTTGTATTGTTTTGTTGAGCTGGTCTAGAAGATTGTTTTCGTTTAGAACCACATCTTCTTTCACTTAAAGATCATCGTCTGGTACATTTTGGCCAGGTTCAATATTAAACAATCGATTGCACGATTTGATTGCATTTATACATGGTTCATTTTTTTAATACAATCACAAACATTTGCTATTTACACCCAAAATTCTACATACAAAAGTTGTTCGATTAATTGACACATATCGTTCGAGTTATTTGTTACTCGAAATTGGCTATTTTTATTATTCGATCAAATAATGACCACACGTTGGTCGATTAATCGAGTGGATACTCTAGTATGTACCCTGTGTCTAACCTGCACAAAGATGTATCATTGTTTCAGGACATAATAAAGTAATTCAAAAAGCATTTAGAAGAAATTTAATTGAAAAAACGAATTTTTATAAAATTTGATACATAAAACATACATATTAAAATATTTAGTACGAAAAGGAATTACTCGCACGTTTTCAAACGTACTATTGTATGCTTATTAAAGTGAGTTAATTTTTTTTTCAACAAAGCGGTTGTCATAATCGTAATCTGCGATGAATTCTAAGAAAGTTTGCCAAAGAAACTTTAGGTCTAACATCAAAATCGAGCATCCCATTTTGAACGAGAAATTTTTCTTTTCGTATTTTTTTTTCAAATATGATAACATTTTATTGTTAAGGGTGAAAAGGAAAAAATTATTTATTTATTTATTAATCTATTAAATAGAAATGTTACAAAATTTCTTACATACTGACTACCATAACACCATCGCGATTTATTTCGATAGCTCGACGTGCAAGGCTGGTCAGTAGTTGTACAAATCGCTCGGTTCCTTGAATGTTGTGGATCCGGAAGCGGTGGTTCGTCAAATTCTATGAATTCGAGGGTATGCTTGTAGTGAATGGCGGCGCTCCGATAAAATGCTATCGTTATCTATATAAATTTATTATGTCGACGTAATAAGTATAGTTAAAACTTATAGTGGGCTTTTAGTAAGCTCTTAATTTTGTTGGGTAGAAAAATTTTTCACGATAGTATAAATTTTTTTTATAGCCCTCTCGCGCACTTCCTTTCTGTCCCCGAAAATTTTATAAGAGTGCCATGTCATGTATAACCGAGATGTAATACCTTACAATAAAATACATGTGTACGTAAGCTTTCATAATAAACGTTGCTGAAATTCTTAAATTTTCGGATGGTGAATTTGTAGTTACATACAATCGTAAAAGCCTACTAGCTTTGGTTAACCAACCAGAATGAACGATAAGCCCAGGTTTCATGTTGCCTAATCTTTCTAGACAGTAACCGTTATGAATCGCATTACAAGTACTTATCGCCCGTTGAAAGATTTTTTCTATTCTGACGACAAGGCAGGAGGCATATTCCCCAGCAATATACGTTCAAAGTCGGTTAAACCTACAAAAAGAACAAGTTACCTATATATTTAGAAACAAAAATAGATATATTTATTAAAGTACCAATTGAATGATCACCTAAATCTGTTCGCAGGCTTCCATTAATTTCGTGAAAGCTCTAGTATTCGTTTGCGACCCACTTATGATTAATTTTCCCAGAGTAGTAAATAAATGACAAAAGGTAACTCGTTAAAACGTAACAGGCAACCAAACCAGTGCAATGGTCTATCTGACAGTACTTCAAATCGTCGTAATATACCGTTTACCGTGCCAGTATTGGTGACTTCCTCGGGTGAATTTTTTGTTCATCTTTTCTGTTATCAAAAGAGAACGCCAGCCATCTAGAATTCCTGGATTGTTTTTTACGCACAGAATCCCTGATTTTTTTCCCGTGCTACTTTACATTTCCGCACGGTCGTCTTTGAAAACTATATCTTTAAAAAGCGCCGCAGCCAAACACCCAGCAACTCCGTCTGACACACCAAATGTCGCGCCTGTGTCTATAGTGAAGGTGTATTGTCTGCCATTACTGTACCCGCATGCTGTTATATTTCTGCATCACTGATATGGATATTGTGGGGCCTCGCTAGTGGGAGCCAGCTCTTGCCCCTCAGTGCTTGCCCGTTTTAGCTTAACGGGGACTCTTTTGTTGTTTGATGGTAGTTGACCCGTTTATTATTTCGCGGTAGTAAGAAGGATCTTGAGTTTTTGCGTGGCGCTTCACAGTTTCTTTGGAAGTGGTCACTCTTTCCACAGTTAAAACATTTTAATTTTGATTTCTGCTCAGCTAGAAGCCTCTTGACCACCTCCTCTATTTTGTTGATCTCAATCTCCTTCTCTGCCACAACTTCCATATTACGCATCTTGTGTATTTGTGGCTGTGCGAGCAGCCTACTGCGTTAGTGCAAACGCCACAGTATTTGCAAAGGTTGTCTTTTGTGTAGAATATACACCTAGCTTAACATCGTGGTCTCGTATGCCGTTAACGAAGGCTTCGGTCTTGAGATGGTCTACTAGTGGAATATTTTCCCCTGCACCAACCTCTCGACCTCAATTGCAAAGGCTTGAAGCAACGCTCGGCACCTTAATTCCATGCGGTACAAATCGCGTTTGTGCTCGTCGCCAAATTTACGCTGTAACGCCACCATTAAGTCGTTGTAGTTGTTTCTGCAGCTGGCTGCCATGGTTTCTAAAATTTCTTTTGGTGCACCTTTTAACGCTAAAATTAGCTCTAGAACCTTTTCATAATCGTTCCATCTCTTTATGCTGGCAACAGTATCGAACTGAAATTCGAATACCGCGAAAGGTGTACTACCATCAGAGCAAGGTGATTTTATATTGCTAGAAGCTTCTGGTATGACACGCACTAGTTCTGGCTTTTTGCACTGAAGACTGTTGATTTTCTCCTCAATTACCCCAATTGATTGTTCTAGGCTTGAAGAAAAGCAAATAATAATGCGAAGAGTTGCAGATTATAGAAAAAAAATATCCTCATTCGACCAAATCTACCCTAAACAATTAATACGGTAAATGTACGAATAAATAAGTATAAAGGAAGAATCTAATTAATTTTAAACAAATTTTATAAGTATTTTTTTCCAAACTTATTTTTGAAAACGTATCAAAAAAATAATATTTTTCTGTATTTGATACGTATATTTAAAACAAATGTTAATAAAAAAGATTGGATTCAATTATTAATAAAAACCTTTAACGTTTTAATTTTTTGTTAAAATGTTCAAACTTGTTGGATTAATGGTATTTTTGCAGAATTATTTAGAAAATAATTGTGGTGTGACAAGTTTTTAGGGACTTTGTTTTAAAACCCATTGGTTAACTGTACTCCACTTAAAAATAGACAAACTTATTTCGAAAGTTTTGCACATGAATAACATTTGTATTGATTTTGTTGATACATAAATAATTTAAGGACGAATGAGCCACACCTTTCCGAACAATTTTCTCCGAAGCTTATTTTTGCGATGTGAAGAACATTTTGAAAGAGAATTACAACCGAAAACTTGCAAAAATGTTTGGTCCATACGGGTAAGGCGCATCCTAATGTACATATGTTTGTTTTTATATGGCCTTAAACCATCTTAAGAAGTTTATTCGAAATCTGTTAAACATTTTCGCTGTTTATTTTATTTTTATTTTATGGTATTCTAAGTGTTTAATTACATATTTAACTTTTGTTTACGTGTGCAAATTTTTTAACAAAATATATAATAAATTAATAACTTGTAATTAATAGAAATAAGCCATCGCACTTCAAGAGCAATTTAGGCTTTTAAATTGCTTTCTAAGCAGTAGCAATTCTATTTCAAATTCGTGTGTCATATTTTTTTAAATCTTTTTTTTACCGAAATACTTCAGATTAGAGATTGCAAATTAATTATATTCGTAATCTTAATCGCTATTAACCGCTCCATTTAATCGTAATCGTAATCGTGCGATCACATTTAATCACATCCTGCTTGCGTAAAAAACAGCAAACTAAATGTAGATCAAAATATATACAACTGTTTAGAAGCTGTATAAAAAGCGGTTAAATTTTCTTCAGTAAGAAATGTAATTTTGAGTTAGCAATACAAGTGCTATAAGTATGTTTTTTACTAGTTTTTATAAAATAAGTATATAATGCTTTTTTGCTTTGTTAATTAAAGAATTATAAATTTTAGTTTTGCTTTAAATAAACTACGATTAGTCGATAATCGCTATTAACGGAATTTTTTTAATCGTAGTCGCGATTATAAAAACTGAGATACATAAATGCAAATCCTACCGCAGATGGTATTTTATGAATGGAAGTTTGTTTTGAAAATATTTCATAGTAATGACATTTTAATGTATTCCTCTGTATTTTATTATACTTATGTGTATATACGAGTATAATGGTTAAAAAATATTTGGGAGAATTAAAGTTGGCTACTAAAATTATTCTAAAATAATAATAAAAAAAATCTACAAAAATTATAAGTATTATTAAAACACCTTATAAGTAAATTAAAAAATTTCGTAATTAGAAGTATCTGTACTAAGTTCGTAATTTTATCAACAAACACTAAGGTGCATAAATATGCGTACAGACTATTTTACCTTTTTAAAAACGTGTTTTTATGAGTTCGTAGATTGTAGTTAAAATAAAATAAATTTTGTGTTTGGTTTTAATTGAAATCCTTTATTCAACACAATTTTGTGCACCACTGCTAGTAACCTTTTACAAGCAATAACAATTTTCTATTCTTAATTACTCCGTCTGTTTACAATTTTGTAAACAACAACAATTACTCGACAGATCTTTCTACTTAAAGATCTTCCAACCCGATCGTAGTTGCAACTTAGGTTCGATCACAACCTTTTCAACCAGAGGTTATCCCCACTTAACTGTCTTTACTGAGTTAGCTCCAACTAAACCGGTTTTTTACTTCACTACTAGCTTCACGAGTTTACTCCTTATAAACTCTCTTCACACCAATAACACACTCGCTGAGTTAACTTTACTTCAACTGCATTCGCTGAGTTAATGGCACATAAATTTGTTCACTGAGTTTACACCAAATAAACTGATTGCTGTTACTTGCCTACTTGCCTTTATTCATCCAAATATTTCGTTCTTTACATAGTTTATCTTAAACTAATTAATCATGTATATACTTATTCTATGCGTAAATGATACTTATCATAGACTTATCAACTAAAACTTAAAATAATGCAGAATAGCCGCAATCCATCACCAAAACAAATCAACTCTTATACTATATTCCGCAAAAAATGGAAAAACGGAAACACTCATATGCTTAAAACTAACTCAAAATACTACTTACAACTAATTAACAACAACAGGGCACAGACATTCACCTCACTGTGCAGTGTTATACACCAGGCTGTCCAAATCCAGAGTATTAACCCTCCTGTGATAAAATAGCAGGCCCTCGTCGCCATAGAGCAGCCCCTCGTCCTTCAACGTGCACCCTTAGGGTCTCCATATCACTCCTCCCCTCGAAGCAGCCAGTCACCATCCCATTCTCCAGGACGGACGATCGTTCCAAAAATTTCAGCGCAGTCCTCATAAGAAAAACGTCGATCCTCTCGAAACCCGCATGGTCATAAATGACCCGACAAGACGGTCTCCGGAACGAACCATCGGGGAACTGGCGAGCCCTTAATCCAAGGCAAGCCGACAAAATACGTCTCTCCCAGATCCTAAGCCTCTCCATCTGATGGGACGAAATCCCAAACCAGACAGGGAAGGCATAAGACATCAGAGGTCTGATGATCTGCCTGTATATAAGCAGCTTTACCTCCCTACGCAAGCCTTCCCTTCGGCGCAGTAACCTACAGTAGGAGTGGTATATCCCCTTCATCCTATCCAGAATGAAATCCACATGTCGATAAAACTCAAAGCTTTCGTGGAAAATCACCCCGAGATACTTAATCCTATCGGAGACTCTTACAACTTCACCGCCTACCCTCAGCACCGGTACGAACTTCCTTGCGTTGGGATACAGCCGTCCACGCCGTCCCTTAAATATTACGCAATCCGTCTTTTCCATATTCAGGCAGAGACCCCATTTGCAGAAGTATCCGTGCAGTCTGCCCAGGTATCCGCTGAGTCTCTCATTCACCCTTGCCGCTCTGGGTCCAGATGCCGCAACCAGCACATCGTCTGCATACAGAAGGAGTAAATCTCCGTCAGGTGGCCGAGGTATATCCGACATGAATATGTTGAACAGTACAGGTCCCAGTAGTGACCCCTGCGGCACTCCAGCAACAATATTTCCCTCATCAGAGAGTGTATCGCCCACTCTCACTCTGAGGGAGCGATCCCTCAGGAATTCCGCAACAATTCCGCAGAGATGCCTGTCGAAACCAAGCGACATCATCTTATGAACTATACCCTCCTGCCAAACATTGTCAAAAGCCTTTGCGAAGTCCAGGCTCACAGCAATCGTCGGATATCTCCTATTCAGTCCCCTTGCTACATAGTCCGCAAGTGCCATCAGTGCATGGGACGTAGAGTGGCCCCTCTTAAATCCAAATTGGCAATCCAGCAATATCTCGTTATCGTCCATGAATCTTCTCATACGCTCCAAAATAAACCACTCCATAAGCTTACCCAGGCTAGAGAGCAGAGATATGGGTCTGTAGCTACCAGCACCCCCAGGGTCAGACCCCGGCTTGGGTATAGGCACAATGATCGCACCCTTCCATGCTTTCGGGAAGTAACCAATGTTGAAACAGTGGTTAAGCACCAACGCCAAGAACCTCCATGTGGTGGCGTCCGTCTTCCTCAGGATCAGGTTCGGTATGCCATCCGGCCCGCTGGATCTCTTGTTAGGTCTACTGGACAATGCCCTGCCAATATCAGAGGGAGTCAGCAAAGAAAAACCTCCTCCAGCGAAATCCCCACCTCGAACACCATCCGCCGTAATATCCGGGCCAAATTCAATGACCGGGGCCTGATTCCTCAGCCCCGATACCTCCTCCAAGACCATCCCTACAATAGTGGAGGACTGGAGATTCACAGCAGCTCTCTGCACACCGCAGAAACGTTCAGCCAAAAGATTTGCCTTGCCACCGTCATCCGTGATGAGTACTCCATCATCCCTCATTATATCAGCAACCGCCAACCTTCGCCGCACACCTGCTGCACCCTTCACTTTCCGAAAAGTCCTGTTGTCTACCTTAATACTCCATAGATAATCCGTCCAATAATTCTGCTCAAACACAGCAATTGCCCCCTGGATTATCCTATCCAGGTTTCTTATCTCAGCCCTCAATATGGGAATTCTCGAGATATCTCCCGTCCTCCTCAGTATCCTCCGAAGCCTTCTCTTCTCCGATATGAAGCCGAGGATGTTGTCGGGGAGTCTTAGCACGCCGGCATGACGTACTGGTAGTCTTGGAACCGATTCATCCATCGCAGTTCTAATAACGCCAGTCATAGACTCGATGCAGTCATCAATTTCGCGTGAGGTCACATTCCGATCCGACGGAAGCATAAGGTTAGGCAAATCACGAGATAGTACCGAGTTGAAAGCCCTCGTATTCATCCTATCAAAGTCAAAGAGATATCGCTGCTCTCTACCGCAAAGCCCATCCATCCGCAAGATCAACTCCACAGCCCTGTGGTCAGACTCGTAGTGCAGAGTTTTAAGCCCATCAGCACCTTCCGGCACCGGTACAATATCAGATCATGTCATGACCACGTCGATAAACGATGGGTTTCCCGCATGGAAACATGTCGGGCCCTCCGTGCGACGTATCTCCAGCTCAGGACACATCCTCAGGAATTCTCTGAGGCAGTCGCCACTGCGGTTGCAGACACTTCCACCCCAGTACTCGTGCTTCGCGTTCAGATCCCCTCCAACCAGGAGCGATCCCGCCGCTGACAATCCAACCAGGGGATCCAAATCCGCTGGGCAGATACCCTGGGTCGCAGATACATTGACACAATAGTCAATGCCATCCCACCAGAACGACGAATCCTCACCGCCGTGCACTCCACATTTCCCATATCCAACGGAACTCTCTCAGCGTGCAGACTCTCGCGAACAAGTACAGCAGTACCGCCACCCCGTCCATTGACACGATTCTGCCTAAAGGTCGTGTATCCTCTCATCTCGAAAATATGCCTCGAAGACAGTTTATGTTCAGACACCATCAGAACATCCGGTCCATGTTCCTCCAGGAACAAGTTTAAATAGTGTCTCTTATGCCTGGACACTATCGAGTTGACATTCGCAAAGATACACTTAATTGTGCGAACCATTCTGAAGACTCAACAGCATTCCCAGGAGTGCCTGGGATTTATCCTCATCAGTCCTAAGTCTGCCGTATTCAAGAGCAAAACCTCCTATCTTGCTCAAGCAGTGCAATAAACCACCTCCAAAAAACCTTCTGCAATCTCCATCGATGAGATTAAAATTTCCTCTCGCCGCTTCAAGTGTAAGGCCACTAGACGGCTTGAAGGGGCCTCTGGGGTACTCCAACACCACCAGCCACAGCAGCGTACGATACACCCATACGAGCAGAGTTTCCCGCAGCCGTAACGCTGCTGTTTTTGGCAGCTGCCTTCCTCTCAGCAGCTTTCCTCAGAAGTTCTTGGCGTCTCGGGCACTCAGCAGAGCTTGCTGCGTGTCCTTCAACGTTGCAGTTGGCGCACCTTACCGGCAGTCCAATCCTTCTCACAGCCTGGCCTGTGGTAGGATCAGTCACTACCTTCTCCGCGCTATTCTCTCCCTTGGGTGGGACCTTGCATTTCCCCGGTCCGTGGGAACCTCCGCATTTAACACACCTATATGGCATGTTACAGTTGGTCGACACATGCCCATATCGCTGACAGTTGTAGCACTGCGTCAGCCCCTTCCTTTTCGGTTTCTCAATATACACTCTACAGTGCAGAATGTATCTGATGCCTTGGAACGCCTTCAGGTCCGAGTCTCTGCTCAGACTAAGGATCCACTTGTCCCCCTTCAGCTTCCGGAGACTCAAAATCTGCATTCTAATGCCCAGACCATTTAGGTACTCGGCGACTTCATCTGCCTCAAAGGTGCCCGATAGGCCCTTCAGCATCACTGAGTAAGGCATCTGGTCCTTCGGTGTATAGGTGTAGAATGATACACCGCTCTTCTTCAGCATCGCCTTCACCTTCTCGTAGTCTGCCAAGGTGCAGACCTCTATATTGGTCACATTTGCGCCCAAAATCTTAAAGTTGTACTCCTTGTGCCCCAAAAGTTTGTTGAGGTCACTAGTCAGCAACTTTATGTTAATATTATATGTTGTAAGCACCGGGACCTTCACGCGCTTACTTGCCTTCTTTAGGTTCTGACCCGCTTTACCATCGTCTACAGCCCTGGTTTTTACGGCCTCCTTCGAAGGCTTAGAGCCTTCACTCTTATCGTGTTCACTGCCCACAGCAGTCCCCTTGTCAGGCACGACTTTACATGGAATGTTCACCTCCTCGGTGACCATCTCCTCATTCTCCTCGTCAGTGGATTCCTCTTCACCACACTGATTGCTGTTCGCATCGATGTGCTTTTTATATGGCTGAGTAAACAACACATCGAAATCTCTCGAACCTCTCGATATTTCAGGTAGATTCCATTTCTTTCTTTTAATTTCTTTTTAGTTCTTTTGTAGCCATGCGTATGTAAACATCTACCTCTTTCAGCTCTTAGTATTTGTTGTTGCTTGTTTAGTGTCTGTTACTTGTTTTCTTTACTGCTTAATTATTGTTTATTTACTTTGTCTCTGCTAATGGATGTTGTTGTAGATTTGGTTATTTGTAAACAGCACGTATAGTTGTTCTTGCAGCTTTTGTTTATTTATTTTAGTGTTGTAATAAACGCTGCTTTATTGTCGTAACAATAATTTAAGGTCTGATTGTGGTACTAAGGAGCAACAGATTTTTTTGAAATTGGTTTTATTTTACAGATAAACTTATGAAATATGATGTTAGCTGTTTTCCGTTTGAATTTGATATATTGGCAATGATAAGCAACCTTAAAACAATAGTAAGTCAAGTTCATACATATGCAGCATTGCCAGAAACTTTGGAAAGAAAATCATCATTTGGCGAAAACAATCATATTTTGAATCAAAAAATAATCCCTTTTTAATACAAACATTTTATTACAAAAACATAAAAATAATAATAACACCGTGCGACAAAAAAGAACAAAGTTGAAATACCTGGGAAATAATACTACTCTTCTCATAGGCGCTATCGAGTAGAACAAGGAAGTGATTTTTGAATTTCCAAAATCTCGAGTTACGGGTAAAAATGGTTTTTATGGCTTTTCGGACTTTGACGCAATTACAAGCTAATAAGTCAGCTAAACATTCCCGATTTTAAGTTTGTTTTTAAAATAAGGAAAAAAGAGAAATAGGCAAATGGCTCTGGCTTCAGTGTCAGTAATTGTTTTCAGACTTTCATTTCTTGTTAGAAAACTTGTATCTGCATTAGAACTTTTGTAATTTGCAATTATTCTAGCCACTGATCACTGTCCTATTTTAAAAAAATTTGCGATTTTTCGAGTTGAGTAGCCAATTTTTGCCTTTTCGGGAACTGCGTCTTTTAAAGGGCTACATTTAACTTTTTATTTTTCACTTTAGCAAGCACGTAATCTTTAAGTTTTCCAAATAAATGTTAAATGTAAAAATGTTTCTACTAATGCACAGTTAATTCGGTTTTTTTTGTCTGGTACAAAAGTGAGGCAATACATTTGAATTAGAGGTCGGTATATTCTGAATAAGAGAACTAAATAAAACAATGCTTATTAATTTTTTAAAAGGGGACAAAATATTGAATCAAAAAATTCAATAAGTTTTCTTTTTGTAAAATATGATATCATTTACACAAATTTTAGCTACATTGCCTCATTTCTACACCACAGTGTATGTATTTATTATTAAGTCGACATTTATCCTGGCTTTTTTGCTAAAATTTTAATATATATATGTATTGATTCCCATAGCATTCCATGAAGGAACATGGGGACTTCTCTCATTCAATGAGCTGCACCAGATTCTGTTTTTTGACTCATTGAAAGGTACCTACAGTTTAACGCCCGCTCCGGACGGCAAATGCATTAGAGAAGTTTTCAATAATAGTAATACTCATAACCAGTTACTAGCTAATGTTATGAGGTGAATCCGCTGTTGATAAAACTTTTTCTTTTTTCAGATGGTCTGGCCTGGTATTGAATCGAGGACCTTCTGGTTAATAGGCGGATGTCTTACCTATCATACCACAGCGGTTAAAATTTTTACTCTGGAAGTATATTCATCATTATATTGACCATCACCAGCATTTGGTTGAACTACTCGTATATGTAGTCTAAAAGCTGTTTTGAAATCTTTCTGAATTCTTTTTATTATCTTCTATCAAATGCTTGAGGAAAAGACAGATATTCCTCAATGCTACTTAAGCGAAATATATATATAAACTGAAAGGTATGTTTCTCTTCTTTCTAAATCCGATAAATTGGATAATGTTCAAGCAACTTATAAGCTCATAAGTTCATGAAGGTACGAAAAACCGGGTTTTTATCAGAATCTTAAGATTTTGGAGGTGTTTCACAAATTTCAAACAGATTCTTGCTGTACTCGATGGCGCTATCAGAAAAATAGCATCACATCCCAGGTGTTTACTTGTCGCATCGTGTTATTTACTTGCATAAAATAAAGGGTCCGCCATCTAACTTTTTTTTTAACTAGTGCTTATTTCGTGAATGGTAACGCTTAGCTCATGTGTGATTTGACAGATAATTAGTTTTATCATTCCGCTAAACGAATATGGTTGTGTATACGCTTGAACAATGCTGGGAATCTGGGCCTGCGATCGACTTACAGAAGATGCCGATTTGCAAAAAAAAAAAAATCTTTTCAGATGAAGCTCATTTTGATCTTGGCGGGTATGTAAATAAGCAAAATTGTCGCATTTGGGGCACAGAAAACCCGCACGCATACATTGAAAAGCCGATACACCCAAGACGAGTCACTGTTTGGTGCGGATTTTGGTCCAGAGGCATAATTGGGCCATTTTTCTTCGAAAATGAGCAAGGAGTGGAATGTTGAACGAATTTTTGTTCACAAAAATTGAAGAGGAGGATATTAGCAACATTTGGTTTCAACAGGACGACGCTACGTGCTACAAGCCGAAGCTACACGCGATGCTTTGTGCCCTGTTTTTGAAGATCGCATTATCAGCCGCAGAGCTGATGTCGTTTGGCCACCTCGGAGCTGCGATTTGACACCGTTGGACTATTATTTGTGGGGTGCCGTCAGAGATAACTGTTACGCCAACAAGCCAGAGATAATTGACGCTTTAAAGGACAATATTCGTGAAGCCATTGGTGAAATACAGTTGCACAAAATCGACAATGTGCTTAAAAATTGGTCCGATCGTGTAGGCTACTGCATGGCTAGCCGAGGCAGCCATTTGAATGATATTATTTTCCATTATTAACCGGAAGGATTGTGCTTTCAAATAAAAAAAGAAATTTGAGAAAATATTCAGTACTTTTTTTATAGCATTTTCAAAAAAAAAAAAAAATTATTTGGCGGACCCTTTACTTGTTGTTAAATTAAAATTAGTGGACATGTCTTGTTGCTTTGCATAGAGCAATTTCTTTCAACAAATCTTCATCGAAAAAATACGTAATACGAATGGGCGTATTAAATTCAATAAGTTTTTGTGGTAATTGTCTATCTCTTTGAAAAATTATATCTTTTCTTTCAATTTCCAGATACTCGTATTTTTTTCTCCATAAAATGTTTTTAAATTCTAAATATTGTGGAGAAATATATTTAACGTTTCCACTAAGTCTACTAGTATTGTATGCAACTGTGCTTTCACCGTTTTCTATCCCTGATAATAGAGATCTTGCTTTCTTTACTATTGTCTTTTTATGGGTTGTCGGTATTAATATGCTGTTGGATTCCATCACTGTTTACTGCTGCAATTGGTTTTTCGCTACTGACATACGATTGTGTACATTTTTTCAGTTCTTTAACATCCATTAGAGCAAAATCCTCAAATGATAATATAAAATCTGGGTATTCCAAGTCATCATCCTTTAAATCGGTATTATCATCGGAGTCTGAGTCATGAGTTCTTCAATATTCTCATCACTCATTTTCGAAAAATTTAATATTTTTTTTCATTGGAACATTTTTAGAGACACTTATAATTGAAACTGGTAAATTTATACAAAAAGGAATAGGTGTATTAAACTAAATATATATATGCAAAATGAGTCGGTAGCCAGCAGGTCCGCCTTTAGGCGGATTCTAATTTTTACAGATAAAAAGCTCAGTTTTGCAAAAACTCTGAATAAATAAAACACTAAACTCAAATTAATCATATTAACCTATAAAAAAATAAAAAATAAATTTATCGTTTATTAATTTAAATTAAAAAAATTTTTATTAATTTAAATTAAATAAAAATTTAAATTAATAAAAATTAATTAGAAATAATTAAATTAAGCGCTTTGTCTAGAAATATGACTTTACGGATCGAAAGATCAAATCCAAAAGACAAATGCTTGTTGTTCTTTGTCATAATAAGCAAATTGTCTGTTTCTCTACACATATTTACCGTTATAACGGAACTTCTAAAAAAATCAGCATAGTAACACAAACAATATACCCCGCCCTTTTTTCATGTTAAAAACGTAATTGATAATAATGAAACAAAAAACAAATTTAAAAAAGTGTTCTGGTGGGCAGCATTAGGAAAAACAAAATTACTATCGCTGAAAACTAGACACTTTGGACTAAATAACCCATATAAAAATATGCTTGCGAACCCTTGCCGAAAAAAGATGCAAGCCTTGAAAAATGAAATTTTGATTCTATCATAGGAAAAAGGTTGATTTTTTCAAATAGGTCCTACAGCCATCGTATTATTTGAATTCATGTAGTTCAAATTAGCACTGGTATAACGACATGTATATATGTCTAATCGTGAACAAAAAAAATTAATAAAATTGATGGCATTCAAAGTTGGTGAAATAAAAACTAAATTTTATAAATGTTTTTTTTTTCCTTTTTTTTCTTTACCTTTGAAGTTTGTACTTTGAGGGATTTGAGATTTAATTGCAGTTCAACTAATAAACTCCATAAAAATTTTTCCTAAATTCTCATTTTTGAAAATGGACTTTTTTCAAAAAATTTGTACTGGCTGCCACAACATGCACCGTTCCAAAGTAATAAAAAACACCAGTTTGTACGACTTTTTCATAAGTTGCATTGCTGAAAAGCTTAATAACTTCGTAAATTTCAAACGGATTTCTAAACCTTGTCATTTTATTCGTTACTAAACATAGTTCTTTAAATATTTCATAAATATTACGGTTCCTAAATCTAAAAAGAAACTTATAATCGGGTATTATTCAGCAAAAATATTAACTTATAAGTGCATGAAGGTTCGAAAAACCGAATCCTTGTTTCGAAATTTCCTAAAATAGATCCTTGTTCTGCTCGATAGCCCCTATCAAAAAAATAGATATCACATTGTAATGTGTGATTTTATCGTGTCGTGTGGCATCCGGCACTGTCTTGAAGAAACAACGTATAATCCAAGTCCAATTATTAAATTTAGAGAAAAAAAATCGGTAATCATCGTATGGTACCTAGCTCTATTTATGTAGCGATTTTTATCGTTCTTAGTAAAGTATGGTCCAGTGATGCCGCCGGATCACAAACCGCACTAAGCAGTGCATATTTTAGGGTACATTGGTGGCTCTTGAACTGCTTCTGGTTGCTCTTGACACCAAATTTGGCAATTCTGTTTGTTGACGTACCCATTCAGTCATAAATGAGCTTAGTTTCAGAAGATAGTTTTCGATACGAAACACATTTCTTACACAGCATGAATTTTGATGATAAAATTGAAGAACATGCAAGCGTTGTTAGCTCTTTGGTATTTCCAAATGTTACATCTTTTTTTACATTAAATAAGTTGTTGTTCTTTGAGACTTTAGACTCAAAATACCGTTATTTCTTAGCACCGTTATTAGACCTTAAAGTTTACTAAATAGTTTGCACCCTATAGTACGTTGATAAAAACATATTTTTGCGTACCTACTATTTTTGCCGACAATGTAGCTTAACACAATTAAGAAATTTCGGAAATTTTTTGTTTTATCCAAAATTTGATAAGATAAGATAAGATAAGATAAGATAAGATAAGATAAGATAAGATAAGATAAGATAAGATAAGATAAGATAAGATAAGATAAGATAAGATAAGATAAGATAAGATAAGATAAGATAAGATAAGATAAGATAAGATAAGATAAGATAATAAGATAAGATAAGATAAGATAAGATAAGATAAGATAAGATAAGATAAGATAAGATAAGATAAGATAAGATAAGATAAGATAAGATAAGATAAGATAAGATAAGATAAGATAAGATAAGATAAGATAAGATAAGATAAGATAAGATAAGATAAGATAAGATAAGATAAGATAAGATAAGATAAGATAAGATAAGATAAGATAAGATAAGATAGATAAGATAAGATAAGATAAGATAAGATAAGATAAGATAAGATAAGATAAGATAAGATAAGATAAGATAAGATAAGATAAGATAAGATAAGATAAGATAAGATAAGATAAGATAAGATAAGATAAGATAAGATAAGATAAGATAAGATAAGATAAGATAAGATAAGATAAGATAAGATAAGATAAGATAAGATAAGATAAGATAAGATAAGATAAGATAAGATAAGATAAGATAAGATAAGATAAGATAAGATAAGATAAGATAAGATAAGATAAGATAAGATAAGATAAGATAAGATAAGATAAGATAAGATAAGATAAGATAAGATAAGATAAGATAAGATAAGATAAGATAAGATAAGATAAGATAAGATAAGATAAGATAAGATAAGATAAGATAAGATAAGATAAGATAAGATAAGATAAGATAAGATAAGATAAGATAAGATAAGATAAGATAAGATAAGATAAGATAAGATAAGATAAGATAAGATAAGATAAGATAAGATAAGATAAGATAAGATAAGATAAGATAAGATAAGATAAGATAAGATAAGATAAGATAAGATAAGATAAGATAAGATAAGATAAGATAAGATAAGATAAGATAAGATAAGATAAGATAAGATAAGATAAGATAAGATAAGATAAGATAAGATAAGATAAGATAAGATAAGATAAGATAAGATAAGATAAGATAAGATAAGATAAGATAAGATAAGATAAGATAAGATAAGATAAGATAAGATAAGATAAGATAAGATAAGATAAGATAAGATAAGATAAGATAAGATAAGATAAGATAAGATAAGATAAGATAAGATAAGATAAGATAAGATAAGATAAGATAAGATAAGATAAGATAAGATAAGATAAGATAAGATAAGATAAGATAAGATAAGATAAGATAAGATAAGATAAGATAAGATAAGATAAGATAAGATAAGATAAGATAAGATAAGATAAGATAAGATAAGATAAGATAAGATAAGATAAGATAAGATAAGATAAGATAAGATAAGATAAGATAAGATAAGATAAGATAAGATAAGATAAGATAAGATAAGATAAGATAAGATAAGATAAGATAAGATAAGATAAGATAA
Source organism: Wohlfahrtia magnifica (assembly GCA_023159175.1). Taxonomy (NCBI): domain Eukaryota; kingdom Metazoa; phylum Arthropoda; class Insecta; order Diptera; family Sarcophagidae; genus Wohlfahrtia; species Wohlfahrtia magnifica. Next base: position 278,738 of record JAKWBJ010000092.1, on the reverse strand, counting down.
GATAAGATAAGATAAGATAAGATAAGATAAGATAAGATAAGATAAGATAAGATAAGATAAGATAAGATAAGATAAGATAAGATAAGATAAGATAAGATAAGATAAGATAAGATAAGATAAGATAAGATAAGATAAGATAAGATAAGATAAGATAAGATAAGATAAGATAAGATAAGATAAGATAAGATAAGATAAGATAAGATAAGATAAGATAAGATAAGATAAGATAAGATAAGATAAGATAAGATAAGATAAGATAAGATAAGATAAGATAAGATAAGATAAGATAAGATAAGATAAGATAAGATAAGATAAGATAAGATAAGATAAGATAAGATAAGATAAGATAAGATAAGATAAGATAAGATAAGATAAGATAAGATAAGATAAGATAAGATAAGATAAGATAAGATAAGATAAGATAAGATAAGATAAGATAAGATAAGATAAGATAAGATAAGATAAGATAAGATAAGATAAGATAAGATAAGATAAGATAAGATAAGATAAGATAAGATAAGATAAGATAAGATAAGATAAGATAAGATAAGATAAGATAAGATAAGATAAGATAAGATAAGATAAGATAAGATAAGATAAGATAAGATAAGATAAGATAAGATAAGATAAGATAAGATAAGATAAGATAAGATAAGATAAGATAAGATAAGATAAGATAAGATAAGATAAGATAAGATAAGATAAGATAAGATAAGATAAGATAAGATAAGATAAGATAAGATAAGATAAGATAAGATAAGATAAGATAAGATAAGATAAGATAAGATAAGATAAGATAAGATAAGATAATAAGATAAGATAAGATAAGATAAGATAAGATAAGATAAGATAAGATAAGATAAGATAAGATAAGATAAGATAAGATAAGATAAGATAAGATAAGATAAGATAAGATAAGATAAGATAAGATAAGATAAGATAAGATAAGATAAGATAAGATAAGATAAGATAAGATAAGATAAGATAAGATAAGATAAGATAAGATAAGATAAGATAAGATAAGATAAGATAAGATAAGATAAGATAAGATAAGATAAGATAAGATAAGATAAGATAAGATAAGATAAGATAAGATAAGATAAGATAAGATAAGATAAGATAAGATAAGATAAGATAAGATAAGATAAGATAAGATAAGATAAGATAAGATAAGATAAGATAAGATAAGATAAGATAAGATAAGATAAGATAAGATAAGATAAGATAAGATAAGATAAGATAAGATAAGATAAGATAAGATAAGATAAGATAAGATAAGATAAGATAAGATAAGATAAGATAAGATAAGATAAGATAAGATAAGATAAGATAAGATAAGATAAGATAAGATAAGATAAGATAAGATAAGATAAGATAAGATAAGATAAGATAAGATAAGATAAGATAAGATAAGATAAGATAAGATAAGATAAGATAAGATAAGATAAGATAAGATAAGATAAGATAAGATAAGATAAGATAAGATAAGATAAGATAAGATAAGATAAGATAAGATAAGATAAGATAAGATAAGATAAGATAAGATAAGATAAGATAAGATAAGATAAGATAAGATAAGATAAGATAAGATAAGATAAGATAAGATAAGATAAGATAAGATAAGATAAGATAAGATAAGATAAGATAAGATAAGATAAGATAAGATAAGATAAGATAAGATAAGATAAGATAAGATAAGATAAGATAAGATAAGATAAGATAAGATAAGATAAGATAAGATAAGATAAGATAAGATAAGATAAGATAAGATAAGATAAGATAAGATAAGATAAGATAAGATAAGATAAGATAAGATAAGATAAGATAAGATAAGATAAGATAAGATAAGATAAGATAAGATAAGATAAGATAAGATAAGATAAGATAAGATAAGATAAGATAAGATAAGATAAGATAAGATAAGATAAGATAAGATAAGATAAGATAAGATAAGATAAGATAAGATAAGATAAGATAAGATAAGATAAGATAAGATAAGATAAGATAAGATAAGATAAGATAAGATAAGATAAGATAAGATAAGATAAGATAAGATAAGATAAGATAAGATAAGATAAGATAAGATAAGATAAGATAAGATAAGATAAGATAAGATAAGATAAGATAAGATAAGATAAGATAAGATAAGATAAGATAAGATAAGATAAGATAAGATAAGATAAGATAAGATAAGATAAGATAAGATAAGATAAGATAAGATAAGATAAGATAAGATAAGATAAGATAAGATAAGATAAGATAAGATAAGATAAGATAAGATAAGATAAGATAAGATAAGATAAGATAAGATAAGATAAGATAAGATAAGATAAGATAAGATAAGATAAGATAAGATAAGATAAGATAAGATAAGATAAGATAAGATAAGATAAGATAAGATAAGATAAGATAAGATAAGATAAGATAAGATAAGATAAGATAAGATAAGATAATACCAAAATAGTCAAGGAATTGGTTAGTCCATACCTTGCAGGTACGGTAACGACAAAAATAGTTAACTTTCAAATTTTGAATGCTATAGCATTCCCGTCCGCGAACATGTTGAACACATTGATTTATTGCATTGATCAATAATGAATTACAATATTTGTTATGGATGACCTGATTTTTAATTTTTCTTTCCAAGTCAGCATTGTACACCACATACATAATTCTCGCAATTACACAAATGGAACAGTTGGGACTCGTTCACAACCATACACAGAGGTACTAGACTCCTAAAAACTAGAAACGGAACGACCAGGCGATACTCAGTTTAATAAAAAGCATGTCTGTGTATCAGGAAGGCCTTTCACAAATCTCTTAAAATTAAATTAGATGCATCCAAACACGATCTGTAAATGGTGGATTAGTATCATGTAGAAGTGCAAAGAGACTACTTACTACTGCCAAAAATTGATTGGTGAGAATTTAATTTACAAAGGAGCAAGTAAACTTAGGTATACATACTTTTAATAGAAAACCGTACTAAGTATAATGTAGTATAATGTTCTTATGGATTAAGCCTTTTACGATGAATAAAAATCCTCGGTATACCAAAGACATGTTAAAACATAAATATGTTTTAGTCTGGGAATGCATTTTTGGCCATGAAATTGAGTCAATACACAAAATTAAGGATATAATGATCGATTCGTCTGCAAGGATTTCCTGAAATATATACCGATACCACATACAGAGGGGAAAATACCACTTGATTGAAGATATTAACAGGGCAATAGACAAAAATGCACAGATAAATGAGTGAAAGAGTGCTTTGTAAGCAAACAAATCAATGTTTTTAAATGTCTAACGCAATCAGTAGGTCTCAATCCCCCAGAAAATCTATGGTATATTGTAGATCTCAAAATAACCGCGATAATTTCTGAAATAACGACGAACTTTTTTGGCAGGTGAAAATTGCATTGAATGTATTTCTGGTGAAACATTATCGAATCTAATCGAGTCTTCAACATGAATATGTGAAGAACTTTCAAAAAAATAAGGGCCAGACAACTAAATATTAGTAAAATTAATATTTTAAGTGAATTTTTTGAAGACGTGCTTATGTTTTGTCGCATTCAGAAAACTGTGCTCTGTGTTAAATAGGAATTTTCTTTGTTTTATTTTTATTTTTTAATCAATTTAGATGATTAACTTTATAAATAAACAAGGTAAAACCCGGCGTGCTTCGCTACCCCCATCTGAATCATTATCTTAAATGTTATTTTAGTTCAATTTTTTCCACCTTTTGTCCCCTTGTCCAAATATTTAAAATAGCCTATAGTTCCTTCCAGAAGGACACTGTTTAATCTGCCGTTTGGCTGTATGCAGTCTTCAAACAAACACACATTCATTTTTGTATATAAGATACATATTTCACCCACTTTTTGACTGATGATTTGCATTGACCATGAAGCTATTTGAATCAAATACTGAAGCTTTAGCTTTGACCGCTCTCAAGATATAAATGAATCAATGTTTAGTTCATATTGGAGGTACCACGCCCTCTTTTCCAATTCCGCACAGTTTTTGGCTGATGATTTGTATTGACTTGAAAGTCACTCAGACTAAATTCAGAAGCTCTTGTTTTAACCGTTCTCAGGATATACAGAAATCAATATTAATTGGTCTGGGAGGTACCACGCCCACTTGCCCAATAATTCTGCTCAGTTTTTAACTGATGATTTGCATTGACCGTGAAGCCAAACAGACCAAATTCGAAAAATTTTAGCTTTAACCGATCTCAAGACATATTAAAATCAATATTTGCCTTGTATGGGAGGTACCACATCCACTTGTCCAATTCAACCCAATTTTTGACTACTGATTTGTATGGACTATAAATCTATTTGGGCCAAACTTAGAGACCTTTCTGTTACGATTTTGAAGATATAGAAAATATATGTTTATTTTGTATGGGCGTGGCATCGCACAGCGGAAATTTTTGGAATTTATATAGACTATAGTTCCTTCCAGACATACATAGAAATACTGTAGAATTTTAAGGAAATCGGTTCAGCTGTTTAGCTGCCCATAAACTTCAAACAAACCAACAAACACACATCTTATTTTATAAGATAAAATAGTTTGTTCTTGAGACATTTTGTATTAACCAAAAGCTTGTGCATATGCTTTGTTGCACACTGTAAATTTTATGTTTTTGTTAATATTTTGCTTTTAATAGAAACTATAACATTACCTTAATTTCAAACCGTCGTAAAACGAAAGTTTACAAAAGTGAAAGTGACACTTTCCTCAAACCGGACAAACGTACTGTGGTGGCCAAAAATACTCCCAGTTAGTATACGAACGTAAAGGATTGTTCACTGCATTATACAATTATGGAAATTATTTGTTATTAAAGTGGGTGTGGTTGACATCTGAATATACACTTCTATCGCCAACCTCTTCCCCTTGCAAGTAAAAACGTGAGAAAATAACGCAATTTGTTTGATATAAAATTAAAAATAAATTCGAAAATGCTATTAAATGTTAAAAACAAAAATATATAAGGATCTGAAGGATCTACTATAATCGCACGATATTTTCATAAGTTGCTTACTAAAACGCAAATGACCCCGCCAATTGCCAACAGATTTCTAAAAACTAAGTCACATTTTATTCATAACTAAACATACTTCTTTAATAGTTCAATTACTATATAAGATGTATGTAAAAACATTTCTAAACTTGAGAAAAGTTGAAAAGAATGGATAAAAAATAAAAAAGAGACAGATTCCTCAAGGTTACCTAAATACAATATATATCCTACTAAAAATCTGTTCATTTTCTTTTTAAATTTGATCGCTTAATATTCAAGTAAATTATTAGCATGAAAGTACATGAAGGTTAAAAAAGCAGTTTGTTTTTTACCCGTAACTCAAGATTTTTGAGATTTTATGAAAATTTCATAAACAAATTCTTGTTAAACTCCGTGGTGCTTATCAGAAACATTATATCACTTTCTACGTGTTTTTACTTTATGCTATTTTGTCGCATAGTATTATTTTGAAACTTGTCTCAAAACAAAGAGATCGCTTTCATCCGTAGAATATAATACAAAGAGTGAAACTAGATGGCTGCTGAAATTATTGATATAGAATCTCAAAACATTGACTAATAATAATAAAAAAAGTTCGATGGGGGGAATCAAGGGGTACACATCTAAAACTTTACTGAAGTTAAAAAAATATTCGCGAATAAAATAAAAAACTGACACTGCGAAAAATCCTTTTTTTGCAATGTAGAAATATGATTCTATATGATAACGACGCAATATATTTGAAGAATTTTGTAATCATTTTGATATATTAAGCTCTCGTAATTTGATAATTACACCTATACTTCTTTATATGGTCTTGATAGGTTCTGAAAATGTGGGTCGAAAATCGAGTTGCTTATGATATACGAAATCATTGATTTATTATACGAGTACACATACATACGATACAAGTGGCATCTTTTCGTCTTTAAATTTTTCTAGTGCTAATTTTATTTCTAACGAATTCAAATTATGGAATTTATTATTCCAGTTTTCGACCATTGAAAGGCGTAATTAATATTTTTTAATTACCCCTTTATGAGTCTCATTCTGTAATTTACCAAAGTTAAACGTCCAAAGCTAAAAATTTAAAAAATTTATTTAACGATTTTTAGTTACGTATTCATTCTGTAAGCTTATTGCTAAATTAGGCAATCTCTTAAAAAAGAATTCGCCGGAAATTTAGTTTTTGATAATTGTCATAGCCGAAATTTTAAATTTTGTATTCTATAATGAAATATTGGATTCAGGTATTTTTAAAAACAAAAATGTATAGCAACCGGAAATTTTTGTTGCTAAAATATAACTTAACCAAAAATTATTTTTAAATGTATATTTTAATGCCAATTTTATTTTTAATTTTAGAGGAACAATAGGAGAAGTAGAAAAAAGTGTCATTGAGTATATGTAAGAGCATGAAAAATTTTCCCATGTCAGGTAAAGATACATTTGAGATTTCTAATTTAGTAAACGGGAAAACTTTAGATTCTTAAATTCTGTGGCTTAAAAAGCGTTACTGAGCAATGGAATTTTGTTGCAAAGAAGTTTAACGGTTTTGGAGGATAGTTAAAAAAAATGGAGAAAATTGGGAGACAGTTTGAACACATATCAATTAGTTTCCACAAACATAAAAACTTGCTCGAACAAAGCGGTATAAATGAGGCTCAAAATATAAGCCTTCCGAGCTCTTTGAGCATATAAAAACGTTTCAAATGAATTATTTGTCTTCAATAATCAATTTTTTTAACGGTAAATAATGTTTTAAGCTAACACACCAAAATATTTGTACACAATTATTGCTGATTTTCTCACTGACATCGTTTGTAGTAGCTATCAACGAAACTTTATCGTCTCTGAAGCAAATTACTGCAAGTATACCTCAAGGGTCAATTTTATCACCATTATTATATTCAAAGTTGCTTACTTTGCTGACGATACCGCACTCATAACATCTAGTAAGCTAACAAATGCATTGTTAAAGAAAATGGAAAGAGGAATTTTAACATGTAACAAATTTTTTTATAAATGGAAAATAAAAATACCCCACTTAAACTCAGGATACTATATTCGCTTACAACAAATCACCAAAACGCATACCAAGTCTTCAACTAAGCTTCCAAACAGAGTATTGCGATTAAAAACTCTGTCATCATGGTGTTTGTTTCGATAAGAAACTTAATTTCGCTAAGCACATAGGAGAGATCTGTAAAAGTCTATGAATGTTTTTAGAGCCTATTCTTAACAAACGTCCAACAATTAACCTTACGAACAAAAATTTAATCTGTAAGAGTGTTATTAGACCAACAATGAGATATGCATGTCCAAATTGGACAGCAAAGCGTGTTTAAAGAAACTTCAAATTATTAAAAAAAATGTCTAAAAATTATAAACATCAAACATTGGAGCTGTTCAACTTATCTCTTTCACAACGAATCCGGGTATGAATGAATAGTCGACTTCATAAAGAAACTTAACGATAAATATTATAAATCTATTCTAAATTTTTCTTATCAACTGATAAGGGAATGTATACAATCAATCGGCTTAGTTGCAGGTTGAAACTAAAAATTATTAAATTGAAAATGACTCGTATATGATACAATTGTTATCTCAGGTTAGTCACTAAATAAGTTCAGTCTATATATTATATTTCTTTTTAATAAAAGTCTGTAAATTAATTAAAACAAAAAATTTTGTTTAGGCGTGTAGAGTTAAAGGTAGTTAACAATATTAATAAAAAATTAACAATATTCTTTTATTTGTTTAATTTGTGTAAGGAAAAAATTCCATAAATTAATGTCACAAGAGTATCTAAGCAACAGGTAACATAATATCGTTTTAACAGTAAAATTAGACAAAAGTTTGTCAATTTATTATTTAATAGATAAACTGCATTTGCTATACTTACTTTAAGTCGTAAATGCATCGAATCCACCAAGTCTTGCATCACAAAGCTGGTAATTTTTAGCTATTCTTTCACCATAATATTTGTATCCTCTTCTTCCTTTTACCCCCAGTCCATCCATCCACCATTCTCTTACCCCTAGTTTTCGTATTTGGCGGCCTAGATGTTCGCAAAGGTGCCCTATTGGGTTAGGAACAGGTGTCTAAGAGGGAGTTTTCAGTTGCATGGTGTAATATTGTAGCCATTCCTTGACGATGAGAACTGTATGTTTTCGGTCATTAATCTGTTGAAATATAAAGGAGTTATTTATTTTACACTAACTGCATGGCTCGTTTTTACAAATTATTGTTTTAAATATTTAGGTACAAACTTAATCATGTGATGTAGTTTTATGCAGTACCAATTACATTAAATGATCTTTTTTTCTTAAGATATTAATTTTTTCATTATTATATGTAAACAACATCACTTTCTGAGTACGTTTTCAGTGATGTCTTTTGTTTGTTATAATAATCAATACCGAATATTTGAATATTCATGCACTGTTTTCGTACGAAAATTTTCAAGTTGCTGTGGATCAGTACTGGCTCTTTATTTTAGTTGTTGAATGAACTGAAAAATTATATTCCTTAACCTATCTCTCCAGCAATTCAAAGGTGGTTCATACTCAGGCTTGAGTCTACTGTAGTGTTGAATGGAATCGTTCCATCTGTACGTTTAAACAACTTGTGTATAGAGGTTAAGGTTGCCAGGTGGACTTGCTTTCGCTTGATTTACAAGAATTTTAAAAGCTGGCCAAGAATAAAGAAAAGATATGATTTGTCTACATTTTCATTTCACATTTTTAAAAATTTTCCTTAAGCAAAGTTTTGTGAAAAGCTAAGGTGTAATTCCAAATGATAAGGTCACCTTAATATTTCCTCAATTCATCCAAACTATAAAATGTTACGTATGGTCACCTTATTACAAAAAATTCTACGTTCAAATAAGTGAATAATAAGGCGGTTTTGCTCTTAGAGATGTATATTATGTTTATTTAAATTTATGTAATTAAGTGCAAAATTCAATGCGTCAAAATGATAAGGTCAGTGGTTCATTTATCCAAACTTTTACTTAAACTAAGCATTAATCAATTATTTTTAATTTATGCAGTTCCCATTTCCTTCTATTGTCTTAAAATACGGGATGGCATCGCACTTACTAAATTGTCCACAACGTTGCAGCGGATTTCCCGCTAGCTGTTGCAGATTGCCACTTTTAATTCATCTTTTGTCCGGTACTGTTTGTTGTCTGCGTAAATATTATGCATAAGCAGTCCCTACAAATTTTCCATGGGGTTTAAGTTGGAGAAACGTGCTGCCCAATCAAGTACTTTAATATTGTGCTCCTCAAACCATTGGCTGGTCGAGTTGCTGACATGAATTGCTGAGAGGTGAAAGTTTTGTCAGGGTACCATGTGAGCTAAAGCCAGCCCAAACCATCAAACTGCCACCGCCGAAATTCCGTTTGGAAAAAAACAAAGGCTCCTTCCTTAAATCTCGTCAATAGCAATTGAAGCATCTGGTCCATTCAGGTTAAATTTTTTCTCATCAGAAAAAATTACCTACAAACCCAAAAATTTTTGTAATATCTTATAAGCTTTTTAAAAAAATGTTTACCTGATGCCAATTAGTTGCCATGTTGTTTTTCGTAAACTCCTTACGCTTAATCTTATACAGTTTAATCAGACTGGGAATTTTTTTTAAATTTCGCTTGAATTAGGTTTGGCTGGGCGTTGATAGTTTCTCTTTTATTGCTATCGCACTTTTCATGGAAATCGAGGTCTTTCGTGAAATTAGCCGAGTTTCATGGGCAGTCAGGGCCTTTGGACGACCCGTGCCTTTTAATTTTCCATAATTTTCTCTGTTTTTGAGAAACTTTTTCACAACACAGTTTTTTCGCCATTCCACGCATACTAAATCCCTGATCATGAAGTGCTACAATTTGTGACAAAGGTTTCCCGCGACCCATACCCGCGCAGATATTATTTAAATTATAAATTATTAAAAAAAAATAATAACAATTGTGATACCTTCTGATTAGATTAATAGCTTATTAATCACTGACCTTATCATTTTGACGCATTGACTTTTGCACTTATTTACATAAATTTAAATAAACATAATATAATGGTACATCTCTTAACGCAAAACCGGCTTATTATTCACTTATTTGAACGTAGAAATTTTTTTAATAAGATGACCATACGTAACATTTTATAGTTTGGATGAATTGAGCAAATATTAAGGTGACCTTATCATTTTGAAACACACCTTACTTAAAGTTTTAATGAACAAACAGCGCATAGCCTCAGTGTATTTGCTTGGGAGTTTAGTTTATCTAAAAAATTTGAAATTAATATTTTATAATACGTGTTAAAAATCGTTCGTTTACAAAATTGTCAAAAAATAAAACACGTTTATATTGTATAGGGTCCGCCAATTTTTTTTTTTTTTAATGCTATAAAAACTAAATATTTTCTCAAATTTCTTTTTTTATTTGAAAGTAAAATCCTTCCGGTTAATAATGGAAAATATTTTTTCAAATGACTGCCTCGGCTGGCCTACACGATCGGTCCAATTTTTAAGCACATTATCGATTGTGTGCAGCTGTATTTCACCAATGGCTTCACGAATATTGTCCTTTAAAGCGTCAATTGTCTCTGGCTTGTTGGCGTTACACTTATCTTTGACGGCACCCCACAAATAATAGTCAACGGTGTCAAATCGCAGCTACGAGGTGGCCAAACGAAATCAGCTCTGCGGCTGATAATGTGTTCTTCAAAAACAGGGCGCAAAACATCGAGTGTAGCTTCCGCTGTGTGGCACGTAGCGCCGTCCTGTTGAAACCAAATGTTGCAATATCCTCCTCTTCAATTTTTGTGAACAAAAATTCGTTCAACATGGCCCGATAACGATCGCCATTGACTGTAACGGCCACTTCTTTCCCATTTTCAAGCGTATACACAACCATAATCGTTCAGCGGCAGGATAAAACTAATTATCTGTCAAATCAGACATGAGCTAAGTGTTACCATTCACGAAATAAGCACTAGTTGAAAAAAAAAACGTTAGGTGGCGGACCTTATATTTGATATGGGCCTTACTAAAGCAAACAAACAAACATGGTCTGTTTTCATTGATAACTTATCGCCATTCTTGGGGTAGAGCCATTTGCCTTCAGTGAGTTTATTTATTTTTATCATTCTGAGTTTATTTATCGAAAAATAGATCCTATGGCGTTTAGCAGGCCGCTACTGAATTTAAATTTACGCCATTAAGAGAATTTTGTAGAGATCGAAACAAATGATAATCTTAATTTGCAAGGTATGGGCTATAATGCTATATATATATAAGCATTTAAAATAACCGATTATTGGAAACCAAAATTTTTTGATTTTTTTTAAATTAATATTTTTTTCTATAAATGTCAAGAACTTTGCAATGTTGACTCTGACAGCCCTAATAGGGGTGCTCGATAAATTCTAAAACCGAATACATTCTCCACCATATGATTAGTTGAAACCGAAATAAAAGATTTTTCGTTATCAAAAATTATAATTACGGGTATTATGAAAAAAGTATATCCTTTAAAGTTAGCCTAATATCTTCGTCAGCTCTCGATTTTATTATTTTTGCTATTGCAAACTTAGAAAATTTATTTATGGCTGCCAAAACACAATGGTTATCTGTGATAAACATATCAAAGTGGACAATTTTTCCGGGAAATTAAGTAATAGGGCTTAATGTCTGGCTTAGCGATATTGCGGCCCTACATACCACATACCTCTTTACTACTCTATTAATTTAATTGTTCATGGATGGAAAATAATATATCTCGATTATCCGCATTTTGTTTTAATGATGTTTTCTATGCATTCGATTTTATTTTCCTGCTTTTCCTGTCTTGTAGAACAACCATACTCGTAGTGATATTTCTCTAAAATAGCCTTCCATCGTTTCATTTTATGGTTATTATTTTTATTACTTAAGACATATGTAAGTGGTTGATGATCGATGTAAAGCCTTACTTCAACGATTGATAATTTTGATAAAAGATTGGGAGTCTGCCGAGCCAGTAGGAAGGGTCACTTGACAGATATCATTTTTAATTTTTAAACGGAACCTATTTTAATAAACTGTAATAAAAATATTTTTAATATTTAAAAAAAAAGGATTTTTTATTAAAATTAAAATGATACCTCAATTTTGGACACCCTTATTTTCTAACTCACACAAAGTTTAAATGCTATAACAAATTTCGTTTTCAAATAAAACTTATGCAAATAAAGGGGATTACTTTAGCATCAATAACTTGCGAACTAATGGATCTACTTAAACCGCATTTACATATAAACCTTGATATTGATAAAATAAAATCGGTTGGCGTATTTCAGAGAACATCAATTACAACGAATTTTATAGTCCTCTTCTATATATATAGTTTAATAGATAGATATACATTACCATTAAATATGGATTTTCTTCTTAATGAAATGAGTACTGAATTTTTTCTGTTATAATGAATTATTTGACTTTAAATATGGCAATCGTATTATACTTAAACATGTGTTTTTGTTTTTTATTTTTATTTTTTTTGTTTTCACAGCCAGTTTAGATATACCAGGGTTATCAAAATTAAAGATGATAGAAAATTCTTCGGTGTTTACAGCAAGAATCAAAATTAAACTTGGTGGTAAGTTCTCAAATTTATGTCTGGCGAAATATGTGGTTTTATAGCCAAACTTAAATCAGAGCACTAAACATTGTCTCGCTGTCAAAAATTCTAATGCCCATAAAAACTGTATAAAACAATCATAATCGCGCGGCGTCAAGGCTTTGCGATTTGAAAATCCAATTTATACAACGCCTTAGAATGTGAAGTAAGCTGAAAAAAAAATTAAAAGAAAAGAAAGAAAAAAGTAGTACCATTTCAGCTGTTTTCGTGCCAAACATAGCGTTTTAGTAACTTGATAAACTAATCTAGGAACTAAATAAGCATAAACACTTTACGTTATTAGTTTACTAGAAAGTTTAATAGCTTTCATAAAACTTTATGTACCGAAAACAAACCACATTTTTTCTTCATGCTTGACAAGCTGTAAAAATTTTTGTAAATCAAGCAGGCCATCTGACAACCCTAATTATACCCCGTGATTGTTGTATGTTGCGCACATAATTTTTTCTTTGATTTCTTCATTCGATTTTTCTTAATATTTTGTATCTTTACTACCATAGATTTTGAATTTGCTTTCATCTGAAAGCATTCCATTTCTCTTCATTGAAAGAAATTAAACATTGATAAACCATAATAAAGAATTCAAAGAAAAATTGTGTGCCCAACATTCAAACATTGGTTTTTTTTTTTGATACGTAGGAAGTGTGGAATCTGCAAAAGATGCTTGCAGCCCGTACTGTAGAGCATTCACGATTTTTACGTACTAAAACACACTCCACAGACCCCACTGGCGACCGTGAGCCTTTTATGGCTATACATATATCGCCGTTTCGTTCACTATTGGAATCGTTGACCTGAGCAGATTTTTGCTGTGCTTCGGCTTTACGTAATATTTGGTTCAGTTTTCTGATGAATTAATTCGCCGTATACCAGTTTTCCTCGTACTCAAGCGTAGTATCGACGATATTCTCCGCGTAAATACTTTCACTCAAGCATATGCGACATTGCAGTGGTCTCTAACAAATCGTGGGCGATGGAAAATAACGTGCTCAGCACTTTCGTCTTCGTCTGGACATACCGGACACCTTGGGGAGTCGTAGTGTCCACATAGGTATAAATACTTACTATAGCCCCCAGGCATGTAAGAAATTGGGTTAGATTTTAGTATATTTCACCGTGTTTTTTCTGTATCCATTTACCTATCTGCGGAATTAACATGAACGTTCTATCTTCCCTTCGGAGAGTCTTCCCACCTATATTGTCAACTTTATATTGATTCATTCCTTTCATCTCTATTAATAATATTTCGTGAAACTGTTAAGTTTTTGTCCCTCTGGTTGAATATGTTTAACTACGCTTGAGCAAATATATCTACTAGTATCATTTCCGCTATCACTCTTGCTGCCTCTCCAGACACCGTTCGGAAAGAGCTACACACTCTTAGGTAACTTCTACTAATTACCATTATTTTGCCTTTAGATATGCTACTCATTGCCTTCTCCCACACAGATGCAGCGTAAAGAAGGATGGAATTGGCCGCCTGGGATATTAGGATTCCGCAACTTTGACGTCGTCCTCTGACGCTTGGTACCATCCGAGCTAATGCATTTGATACACCAACTGCTTTCGCAGGGGCGTATTTTGCATGTTTCTTGAAGCTCTGAAGGTTATCGAACATCATGCCTAAGTATTTCACTGCTTCCGATGAGATAATAGTGGTATTTCCCACCGTGAGATTCAAATTTTTTTTCTCCTCTGACTGCTAATGAGCACTAGCTTCATTTTGTGATCTGCCAATTGAAGTTTAATAGAAAATAGTCATCTTCTAATCTCCCTGATAGCTTAGTTCGCACATATTTGCACTTCATCCTTATACCTTGCCCACGCATCTGTCGGTTTCCACCAGCAGAGTTCTGTTGGAGAAATAATCACTTATAATGTTCACTAGGTAATGCGGAACATTAATTTTTTTCTACGCTGTCATAATAAGTTTCTATCCGGCCGAGTTAAAGGCATTTGTGATGTCAACGGTGACGTCAGCACAATATTTTTTGTGTATACCCTTGCCGTTTATTCCTTCATTAACGCTGTTTACCATAAAGTTTATTGTTTCTATGGTTTACTTCGCCTTGCGGAATCCGTATTCGCAGTCGGAGAGGCCGTTTACACTTCCTACTGCAGTCAAGAGTCTTTCGTACACGATTCGCTCTAGGCACTTGCCGATAGTGTCCAATAGACAGATCGCTCTATCTGGCTAGGGTCTCCTAGGATCTTTTACCAGGCTTGGGTATAAGAAAGAGCCTGCCTCTTTCATATACGTGGAAATACACCGTCTTTCAGGCACTTACGGAATAGGTCAGCAAAGACGTCAAATTTTTTGTCCAACTTAATTTGACATTTCTTTGTTTCAGTGTATGACAAATTCAAGCATGTAGAAGTACACATTTGAGCTGTGCGTTGCGATTGTTGAAACCTTTTACGAAAATGGACATTTTCGTGATTTTTTTGGTTAACATAATCGACTAAATGTGTCCACATTTGAGAAAATTGTTCGCTAATTTCTACAAACCGGGTCTTTGGTAAATGTGGAAAGACCTCTTCTTGCTCGCTCAGTTCGTTCTGAGAAAAACATTGCTGTTGCTCGCGATAGTGTGGCAGAATAGCCGTCAACCTTGACTCGTAGTCGTGATCAACAATTGAACATCTCAAGAACATTACTTATGTGAATTTTGAATAAAGATTTGAATTTACACGCTTACAGGGTTAAATTGACTAAAGAGCGGAAGCATACTGACCATTTCAAGCGTCGTGAATACGCTGAATGGTAAATTGAACAGACAGAAGTGAGTGGTGACTTTACAAAGATAATAATCTTCAGCAACGACAGATAGTTTCACCTCAGGGGGCTCGATAACAAGCAGAATTGCCACATTTGGTCAAATCAGAATACGCGAGTAATTGTTGAAAAGCCAATGCATTCACAAAGAATAACTGTTTGGTGCGGTTTATGGGCTGGCGGCCAAGCAGTTACCGTGAATGGACGATGTGTGGTTCCAACAGGAGCCATTTGCCACACAGCCAACGATACTATGGCTCTTTTGGGCGAGAAATTCAATGGCCGTGTTATCTCATGTCATGGTGATCTTAATTGGCGGCCACCATCATGTGATTTAACATCGTTGAATTTCTTTCTTTGGGGATATTAAAAAAAAAATATCTCAGAGTCATTGAATATATGGACCGACGGTATGCCACCGAAGCCGAGGTGAGCATTTGGCCGATATTTTGTTTCACACATAATTTTCATAGATTCTTCTATCATAATACAAAATATTAAGATTATTTTTTTGAAAACTTTTTGTTTCATTTACAATTAACATCGTGCGTTTTGGTTGGACCACTCTTTATAAGATCCGTGTAAGTGATTTGTATTTTGCTCCTTTCAGTTTTGTCATTATGCTCTTATAGGCATTTCCACAAGAACTGAAGTCAGCCTGTTTGTTTATTGTCTTCTGTAGATCTTTTCTCGATTGATGATATACATTTCGCCACTTCAAAATCTGGTTGCAATCTACTTCTCTAATACAGGCGTCTGTTCTTAATGCACTTCTTTCTCAGGTCTGTTTTTTGCTTATTCCACAAATAATTTTCCCTCTATCTGTTGTTTATTCTTTTTGCTGGCATGGATGCAGCTCTGCCACGGGGTAGCAATCTATAAATTTTATACTCCACTGAGAAAAATATCGCTTGGTGGTCACTGTGATTAACCTCCCATTTCTAGTGTTGAGAGAGCATTCAGCATATTTGTCCCCTTTTATTGCATTAAAGTCGCCTCCCACTACTATGGGACTATGGTTGGTTGCAACTCTTATTAATCCATTCACTAGTCGTTCGTATTCCATCAAGGGTATATTTGGTGACAAATAGTGGCTGTATATGTAGATACCTCCTATCCTGTCTTGAGGTACACTCATGCCTTCCTCGATAGCCTTTTGCTCACAGAACCAAACTGCTGATCTTCGGTACAAATCGTGTTCGCATACCTCTGCTTATGTGTTTATATTGCTCACAAATGATTGCGAAATCGATTCTGTGATGACATACCATTAGCAGGTCTTGAGAAAACATTGGGTATGAAAGATATAGGGTGTTTTTTTATAGAGGTATAGAACTTTAAGTTGCAATAAAACAACGATGGATACGATTGACATGAATTTTATTTATCCGAAAAATAATCTTGTGGCATTACATTTTAAATATCACTTCTGGCATATGACCGCAACGACGGGTGTGGATGTAGTCCAATCTGGACGTCCAATTATCAATGTCTTCTTCCAACACTTGTGGCCGTATATCGGCAATAACACGGCGAATGTTATCTTCCAAATGGTCAAGCGTTTGTGGCTTTACCGCATAGACCAATGACTTTACATAGCCCCACAGAAAGTAGTCTAGCGGTCTTAAATCACAAGATTTTGGAGGCCAATTCACAGGTCCAAAACGTGAAATTAGACGGTCACCAAACGTGTCTTTCTATAAATCTATTGTGGCACGAGCTGTGTGACATGTTGCGCCGTCTTGTTGAAACCACATCTCCTGGACATCATGGTTATTCAATTCAGGAATGAAAAAGTTAGTAATCATGACTCTATACCGATCACCATTGACTGTAACGTTCTGGCCACCATCGTTTTTGAAAAAGTACGGACCAATGATTCCACCAGCCCATAAAGCGCACCAAACAGTCAGTTTTTCTGGATGTAATGGTATTTCCACATACACTTGAGGATTACCTGCACTCAAAATGCGGCAGTTTTGTTTGTTGACGTAGCCATTCAGCCAGAAGTGCGCTTCATCGCTAAACAAAATTCGCTTATGAAAACCGGGAACAAGGTTAATCTCGTGTTGGGACCATTCGACGAATCTACGCCGGGCGTGAGTCTATTCACGATGAATTCCCAAACTGAGAATAAATCACTTGACATCTTTTAAATCGGTCGCCATCTTGAAAAGTAATGCCAACTTAAAGTTCTATACCTCTATAAAAACGCGCTATAGATAGGGTTGTATGAGTACTAGAAATACTGGAGCATTAAGTGTAATTAATGGTACTCTAGATCACAAAGTTTATATTCTTCTTCTTCATAAAAGGAGTCTGTCGTTAAACTATATACATATTAACTCAAGGCAATGACCCATACTTATGTATGGTGCGAATGTATCACATATATCAGGATCTTTGACAGGGTTCTGTGGAGCGCGGCACTGATGATTACCGGTACGCTCAGGTCTACTCCTTCAAAGGCCTTGTTTGTATTACTGAACTGGCTACCAGTGGACCTGATGGCTAGGCAGATGGCGATCATGTCTGCGATAAGGTTGAAGATGGCGAGGGCATGGTTTGACGGGGATTACGGGCATGCGGCCATCTTTGGGTATTTGAATATGATCCTTGACAGGATAGATTACTGTACAACCAAACCCTTCTTGGATATAATGTTCTCTGTGTGCATCTCACCAGAACCGGTATTTACACCCGGTTCTGTTAAGGTATACACGGATGGATCGAAATCCTGGGAAGGGGTTGGGGGCGATGTCTTTATTCCTACATACGGGGTGAGAGTATCGTTCAAACTGCCGGACCACAGCAGTATCTTACAGGCGGAAGTTTCGAGAATACAGAGAGCAGCGGCTGGTTGATATACTATAGGGCATATGATATTGATATACGGATCTGTACGGACAGTCAGGCTGCAATCACGGCGATCTTCGGTGTCTACTCGACAACGCGAATTGTGTGTGAATGCCGGACATCTCTGAACGTGATGGCGAGACATTCAGACCTGGAAATTATATGGGTAAGGAGTTCTCTGACACTCGAAGTAGCTGTGTGGCAGATGAACTGGCGAGAGTGGGCCTAGTGAGATTGATTACTTGGTTGGGATGCCACTTTCCTCTTGCAGACTTCTGGTTCTGCGGTACATGTTGGGCAGAGCACAATTTCGGTGGGACATTGAACCCACGTGCTCTGGCTACCAGTTGTAACTAAAACTAACTAACTCAAGGCAATAACCTGAAATATACAACCTAGAACACTAAGATGTGGATGCTCTACAATAATTCAAAACGAATAGAAGGGCTCTCCTAATCTCTAGACATAACTCTCTTTATAAATCTATAGGATTACTTAGAGAAAATAATTAGGGAAAGGAAAATTTGTAACAAAAATGATTTAGGTTGTGAAGGATCACAACAAAGAATCACAAACTATTTATTAGTTTTAAATTTCTATGCTTAAATTCTAAATTATCATATTGGTGAAAGAATTTAATTTGGTAGCCACTCATTTTCTGACATGTCATGTTAAAAGCTTCCTTAATCAAAAAAGATTAGTAAGAGGTCAAGCATTGCTGCAGCTTTGACTACTGAACACCAAGCTTAACTCAGTATTTTTATATTTACTCTATGAATTGTGTGCCTTCTTTAAGTTAGCTTTAATAAAATTTCTAATATGTTGAACGATAAACTACTTCAGCCATAGTCTGCCTCACAATAGTCTTGATTTCGAACATCTCTGAGAACAGAAATCATTCTACTTTGAGCACTAGCTATATTGACCACGCTGTTAGTATTTAGTATACATACATACATTTTTTGTAATTATTTCTTTTTGATGACATTGTACTTTGATATTGAATTAACTTTTTAAAAGTACTCTACAAGTTCAATAGCGTTTTCTTATTTCCTCAATATTATTAACTTTCTTTTATATACATGCACAATATACATACAAATAAGTATATATTATATATTGTATTACGCGCGTATGTAAGTATGTATCTTCCAAAACTGTTAATAGAGATTTTCGAATGCATGTAGCTTAAAATAAGTAAGTTAAAAATATTATATATAATAAAATAAATTGGAACATTGAAAAATTTGCATGATTGGGAAAAGTAATAAACAAATTCAACTGAGAACGTAAAATTGGTTGCTTAAATCTGAACTACATACGTATATAATTATAACAATTCTGCTTGTTAATATACATATATATACTACCTTGATCAAGAAGTTTCCAGAATAACCCCCGTGTGGCGGTACTTCGTTCCGATTTTATTTATTTATTTATTTATTTTTTTTGTCAGGTTAGTACATCCATTGTTGATATTCAATATTCAATATCAACCTTCTAGTTTGGCTGTCGGAGTGTAAAGACGTGTTTTTTCAAAGCGGAGAATTTTAAGTTTGTTACAAACTGTCGTGTGTGAAAACCGTGTGCTTTGCAAGTGTGAGTAATAAAATTGTGAAGAATTGTTGTTTTAAAGTTGAGACTCCCAGGGGTAATTCTGTGGTGTCTCAGTTTTTGACTTCAAGGTCAGTAGCAATTTGACGAAGTGAGGTTAGATAGGACTGGAGTTACCGGAGTGGAGTTACCATACTCGTGCGGTGGGTTTTGGTGCTACCAGTGTGTTTTGTTGACGGTTCGGCGTGTTTATTGGACATTGATTTTCGAGTTGTATTTCGGTTTCGGGTGTGTTTATTTGGAATTGGTGACGGACTTGGCTACGTTTATTGACTTCCTATTGGCTGCTTTTATTATTGAATCTGGTGAGTCGTTAGATTCTTTGAATTTGAATTTTGTATTATGCCTCCTGCGGGGAAACCTCGCAAGACGGCGAAGGGTGATGCCTCTGACGCTGCCTGGGGCAGTCACTAATGAGGTGATGGGGCCCCCTCCACCTGCGAAGTCACGTCTCCGTCATACGGAGAGCGAGCTCAGCAGTTCGGGGTCGGAAGCTGATGTAAAGGCGAGTGGTGGTAAAGCGACCACTAAGCGCTTTAAATCTGCTCCTTTTGCTGATGCTGCTGCTGCTGCTGTTGATGGTGTTAAGAGTGGTGCTGGTCGCGGTTCTGCTATTGGTACTGCTGCTGGTGGTGGTGTTGGTGGTGGTGTTGGTGGTGGTGCTGGTGGTGGTGTTGTTGGTGGTGCTGCTGGTGGTGCAGATGGTGGTGTTGCTGGTGGTGCTGCTGTTTCTGGCGCATGTACCACGTCGGATGCTGGTGCTGCTGCTGCTATCTCTGATAGCTCTGCGGTTGGTGGTGGTTTTGCTGCGGCGTTTCCCCCGTTGCCATCTGCTGGCAGGGAAAGCAGGCAGCGTAAAAGGGCTGTGGCTTCGGCTGCTGCCTTTTCTATGTGTGATGGTGGTGTTACTGTGGCTGACGTTAAGGTTGTCACTGACAGTTTCCGTGAGGTGCTGTTCGGTGAGAACCTTAGTGCGGAGACGATGGGCAGGCTCATGAGGCAGGCTAGTGGATATGAGGAGTTGGTGATGAAACTGCTGGTAGACAACGAGCGGTTGAGGGGTAGGCTGGACATCCTCCAGTCTCCCAGGCCGGTTCAGTCGATGACCACAGTGCCAGCTCCCGCTGCTAGGCCTGTTGCTCAGGCCCCAACGGTTGCTGCGGTGGTTAGGGCACAGGGTGTCGCGGTTCCCAGGCCTACACCCAAGCCTGTGGAGACCTGGTCGGTGGTCGTTCGCGACAAGAAGAAGGGCGCAACGTCCAAGGAGGTAGTGAGTAAGGTCGTCGAACAGGTCGGACCTACCCTTGGAGTCAGAGTGCATGAGATGCGGCCGCTGAAGAGGACTAGCGGTGCGGTCATTCGTACACCTTCGGTGGCGGAGAGGTCGAGGATTGCCTCGAACAAAAAGTTTGAGGAGGTCGGCCTGGAGGTGACTGTCAGCGACAAGCTTGGTCCAAGGGTGGTGGTTGCCATAGTGCATGCGGTGATCACTCCTGATGAATTTATGTCTGAGTTGTTCGAGATGAACCTGAAGGAGCGTATGAGCTACGAGGTGTTCAAGAGGAGCGTTCGTCTGGTTACCAGTCCCTGGAGGTCTGACCCTGCCGGACAGGTCAGCGCTGTGTTGGAGTGCAGTGAGCGTGCTGCGAACGCGCTCCTGGATGTCGCTAGGGTCTACGTGAAGTGGTTCAGCTTCAGGTTGCGGCAACAGGATGCGATCCCGCACTGCTACCGCTGCCTCGGCTTTGACCACCTGCAGCGTGAGTGCAGGATGGGGCAGGATGTGTGCAGGACGTGCGGGACGATGGGGCATCTGGCCTCACGTTGTGTTAACCCGGTGAGGTGCCGTAACTGTGAGATGAGGGGCCTGCCAGCGGACCACAGTATGCTGTCGTTTGCGTGTCCCACGTACTCGGCTATGGTTGCCAGGGCGAACGCCAGACATTAATGGAGTTGCGCCTTTTGCAGCTGAATTGTCAGCGCTCGAAGGCGGTGACGTGCGAGCTGGGGCAAGCTATGTGTCAGCTGGACGCTAGCTTTGCCCTGATCCAGGAGCCGTACTTTGCGAATGGTGATGTTAGGGGGATTCCGGGGGGGTTTCGCGTATTTACTGATGGTGTGGGAAAGGCCGCGATTATAGTTATGGACAGCGACGTGGACTGTACGAAATCAGTTGATAGCCAGCTTGGGGTGTGTGTTAGGGTAAAAGGGTGGTTTGGGGAGATGTTTCTGGCTAGCACCTACTGTAGGCCTGGCGTTTCATTGGAACCCTATCTAGGGTATATGGATACGGTACTACTCGCAGCGAGTAGTATTCCTGTTATCCTCGGCCTAGATGCGAACGCCTCCTCTCGTATGTGGTTCAGTAAGATCTCCAGACTTGAGTCTGGAAATCCGAATCTTATACGAGGAGGAGTGCTTAGTGAATGGTTGCTCTCGCGAGATTTGAGCGTGTTGAATGAGCCGAGTGAGCTATATACTTTTGATGGGCCAATGGGTGTCAGTGACATTGACGTGACAGCTGCGAATGGGGCGGCAATTACTGCTTTGGACTTTAGTTGGAGAGTTTGTGACGATTGGGGGATAAGTGACCATAATCTCATCTAGATTAGGGTTACTTGTCCACAACGGACTAGGGAGACTGGTGGCGTTTTACGATGGCGAACGCGTGACGTTGATTGGGACCATTATCGGTACTGGTTTAGGGAGGCATTGTCATCGGTGCCAATTGAAGACTTTAGGCTACTAACGATTGACGACCAGGTTGACAAGATTGTCCGGACGGCATCTGCGGTAAATGATACACTGTTTGGCCGAGCTAGTTATGCGAAGCCCAAGAGGGTCAAATGGTGGAGACCCCTGAGTTGGAGACGATGCGGCGGCGCGTTCGACACCTCCGGAGACGTTTCCAGAGGGGTAGGCGTACCAATGCTGAAGATCTAGCTCAGCGTAGGACCGAGTATCTTGGCAGCCTTAAGACGTACAAGGACATGATTGTTACAGTTAAGGAGGACGAGTGGAGGAGATTTGTACAGGACAATAGGGATGACCCCTGGGGTAGGGTTTACCGTATCTGCAGGGGTAGAAAAAGTCAGGTGGACATAGGATGCCTCCATGTTGGCGACACCGTGTTGTCTTCATGGAGGGACTGCACGGACGCATTGTTGGGGGTCTTCTTTCCAAGGGCGGAGCCAGGCAACTATCCTCCCCCACCGGTGGAGGTTGCTGACCCTCCAAACTTGGTGAGGTCGGAATTAGATGACTGTTTTTGTCGGGTGAGAAGCAGGAAGTCCCCAGGTTTGGATAGGTTGACCGGAGAGATGTGTAAGAACATCTGGAAGGCCATCCCTGAATACCTGGAGGCGGTGTACGGTAGGTGCATTAATGAGGGCTACTTCCCGAAGGCATGGAAATGTGCTCGTGTTGTGGTACTCCTTAAGTCGCCTGATAGAGTGAGGAGTAATCCTCGCTCTTATCGGGGCATCAGCCTCTTGCCAGTATTTGGAAAAGTGCTGGAAAGAATCATGGTGTACAGACTCAAGGAATGCTACAGCGAAGCGAGGGCCCTTCATGTTACCAGTTTGGTTTTAGGGAAGGCAAATGCGTCGAGGACGCTTGGATGCATGTGAAGAGTTCTGTCGAACAATCATCTGCGAAGTATGTGCTTGGGCTTTTCATTGATTTTAAGGGAGCTTTCGATTATCTTTCGTGGGACAAGGTCTTACGAAGGCTATCGGAGGTTGGCTGTCGTGAGATGGGCATTTGGAGCAGCTATTTCGAGGATAGAAAAGCATGTGTTGTTGGATCCTTTGAAACGGTTTGGATGGAGGTTGTTCGGGGTTGTCCGCAGGGGTTCATCCGGGGTCCATTCATTTGGAATCTCATGATGGATACTCTGTTGTGGCAGCTCGGGCTGACATTCAAACTGTGTGCGTATGCGGATGACTTGCTCATCCTGATCGAAGGCCGGTCTCGTGCTGAGCTGGAGAGAAGGGGTGCCCAGGCCATTCGCATTGCTTGTGAGTGGGGTGTAGGGGTTGGTGTGGACGTCGCAGTGGATAAAACGGTGATGATGTTGCTTAAGGGCATATTGTCAACCGGGCGACCTCCACTCATTAGAATTGGTGACAACAGCATTCGCTATGTGACTCAGGTCAGGTACCTCGGAATAGTTGTTGGGGAGCGTATGAGCTTCCAGGCTCATCTCACCCATGTCAGGCATAAACTGGCAGCTATCGTTGGAAAGGTTAGGCGCATATTGAGGAGTGATTGGGGACTCAGCAGGCGTGCCGTCCGTATCATATACGATGGGCTTTTGGTCGCTTGTGCGGCGTATGGCGCGTCGGTGTGGTATAAGACGGTCATGTCTGTTGTTGGACGGAGTAAGATTCTCACGTGTCAGAGAATTGCACTCTTGGCTGTGTTCCGGTGTGTCGGACGGTCTCTACCGATGCTTTGCAGGTCCTTGTTGGTGTGCCGCCGCTTGACTTGGAAGTGGTGCGTCGTAGCATTGCTTTCAGGGTCAAGAGGGGACTGCCACTTGGGACGGACGATTGGCTTTCTGTTTCGGAGCTCGAGATTGGGAGAGATAGGTATAAGGCCCTTTTGCAGGGGTGCCTCGTAGATAGGTGGCAGACGAGATGGACGAACAGCGACAAGGGAAGGGTGACTTATGAATTTATTCCGGACGTTACGTTCGTACGGGAACACCCTGACTTTGGCTTTGGCTTGAGTCTGGGGTTCATACTGACGGGACATGGCTCTTTCAATGCATTTTTGCATCGAATTGGCCAAACTGAATCAGCGGACTGTCGGTGTGGGAGGGGAATTGAGGACTGGAGGCATGTACTGACTTCGTGCCCGGACTATGATGACGTTAGGGATTTAGATAGTATGGGTATTACTCATACTGGGGGGGTGTGGGATTTCAGTAGGGTATTGTTGGGCGATCGTACTTATGGTAGGTTGGGCGTTTTTGCCCTTGAGGTGTTTAGGCGTAGAAGGACGGCACTATTAGCGGCACCCACTGGGGTGCTGACGGTTGATGTGTTATGCGGCTTGCTGTGATTGTCTGCTGTTTGCTGTTTCCCGACCTGCTGTTTGCGGCTTGATTTGTGGCTGCAGTTTTGGGTGTTGTGTGTTTGTACTGGTCTGCTTTTGACTGGTTGTGTTCTCGTTGTTGTGTATTGTGTCCGTGGCGCATGATGTCACTTTGAGTTCTCCCGTGAGGGTGGCTCCGTTTATTGTTGTGTTGTTTGGGTGTTTCTTGTTTGTTGTTATCACCATCTTGGTCACCAGTCCGAAGTTGTTTGGGACTTACACTGGTAGTATCATTTATGCTACGAGGCCTGACCGGAGGCTTAATTCTGGTGCCACGGGTGTCGGGAGCCCCAGGAATTTCGGTTCCTGCCCGACTATGGTGAGGCCCCCTTTGTGGGAGCAACGTGGTGGCTGTGGTTTAAACCAAAATCGTGGGGAGAGCTATGCTGGCTCGGTGTGGAGTTACATTTTTAACCGGGTGCCGTGACCCATAGATCGGTAGGAGTTTAGATAGTCTCCGGCAATTCACCAAGGTGTGAGGTCATGTCCAAATAACATGGCTTTAAATTGGTACTCACTGGTGATTTTAATCATAGGTGGGGGCGTTGGTGGACGCATTGTATTCACTCGTGCTTTGGCACCGTGAGGTAACGTCCTAGGGCAGGTACTCACGTTAAACCACTGACTTAATCAACCTAGCAAAAAAAAAACTCAATCGACGATGGGACCGCCACTTGGGGGTTATTCCGGAAACTTTTTGATCAGGGTATTATGTATGTACACATGTACATTTAAAACTGTAAGCAAAGTGATGTGTATTGGAGAAGGTGAATTGAAAGAAATATGTAATTATAGTTTAATAAAACTATACTATATATACACATATATATATATATATATATATATATATATATATATATACATATAGATGGTTCTTATATTACAAAAGTTCAGCATATTTTAAGTCACCAAATTAAAGCAAAAAGAAAAATTCTTAAATGTCTCGTGAATAGAAATAAAAATGAGTTCAAAAACTGAAGCATTGAATGGTTAAAATTTTTACTTACATTACATACTTACATATTGATGTACATACGCTCATAGTATAATGTTAATGAGAAAATACTTTTACTTCTTGTTTGCTGATTTTCAAAATATTTAGATATGAATAATTTACGTACATATCGCATACTAAATCATGAACGGTCACAGCTCAAAATTTTATAAATGCTCAGGAGAGACAAAAAACTTTTTTAATAACATGGTTGTAATTATAAATTCAAATTGAGTTCCACAATGACGTACATCGTCTTAGAAGACAGTTTACTTATTTTTTTTAAGTATTGTGCAATAATTTTGCAAATAAGAGATAATTTGGAGTTGTGACTGTTTAGTTAAAAATTTAGTTGAAAAATTTATATGAAATTGTGCCTCTTTAACTGGAAATATGTTTTGATTAACTTAAAACTTTTTTCATTAATAGTGTAACAATTCAAAATAATACTATTTATGTGAAATAAAACTACTGAGTTACTCATAATTTCACTCTCTCAATTAAAAATAGTACTCTTTAGTTGATAATGTACAAGCGTCACAAGCAACATATGTAAGAACAGGCATAACAATATTTTCTCATATAACTGAGATAGTGATGCAAAAGAAAATTTCGTGGTCGCTAAAGACTTAACCTCTGAATTGATTTATGAAAAAAAAAAATCGATTTTGATAAATTTTAAGTTGTGGATGTTCATGATTTAGTGTGCGATATATTCAATAAACCTTGTTTTAATTGAATATACAGTGAAACATCGGTATAACGAAAAACACAACATAACGTTTTTTTCTGAGTCCACTGTAAAAACCTCTTTATTGCAAAATTTTCCATACGAAAATGCTCTATAGCTATACAATCCCTAAATAGAGAACTTTTCATTCTAAAGCCCCTAATCTTAGTCAAAATAAAGAAAAATTTAATTTAAGCAAATAGTGAAAGTCCAACAAAGTCTAAATGTGCTTGCATCACAAATGTAGTCAGTTTTGTTTTGATTCTTGCCAACATTAGTGCACTAAAGCGTAAATCAATTTCTATATGTGATAGAATTTCTACTACCGATGCCGTTGATCGCACTAACAATTCTTAAAAAAAACAACATAAAAGTGCCTCATTTTTTATTTACTTTTTGAATAGAGAATTGTTTATTAATAAACTAGCTGAAACCCGGCATGCTTCCCCTGTCGGAAACTGAGTTAACTTTAAATTAACTTTAAGCTAACTATTTAGCAACTAATGCTGACCGACACTTGGATTACTTCTCAATGGCTGCATCTACCTATTTTAACATTGCGATGTCCTAGGCGGTAGTCAATTGCCCAACTCTGCATTACTTTCCAACTAACTTAAATTTGACTTTCTAAACATTAGCTTTTAGTTGACTTCTTGTAGGTAGTCGTAAACTAACCGCTTTTCCGTTGGTTATAAGTAGGTTTTTTGAATTAACTGTAAATTAGTAACTATAAATCAGTTAGCTGCTATATTTATCTTTCAGAATAAAATAATTTATTCAAATTTTTAATGTTTTTTTATAGAAAAAAAAAGTGACCACTATTAAGTAATTTAAAAATTTAAATATTTTTTTTACTATTTGTTTTCTAATAATTTTTTTAGAAACACTGACGTAAAATGAAATGTTTCCATAAAATAGTGGCTTTTTCGTTAAATATTTGACAAATGGGAACGTATCATTATCTGTTCACTGAAGTTTAGAGCGTCAACAGCTGGACGAATACAGTGGCCGACATCTACATGAAGCTGAATGAAGCGGATATTTAACTAGAACATACTTAAACAAATTTTAATTAAATTTGTTATTGTTAAGTAGATTCTACAGTTTCTTTCTGGAAGGAACTTTAGGCTATCTCAAGCGATTGGATTTGGAGCGGAAAAATGTAACTAAAACAATGTTTAAGATAATAATTAAGATGGGGGCAGTGAAGCACGCCTGATTTTGGCTAGTGTAGATATAAATAAAAATAAATAAGATGTGCATAAATTCATATTTATACGCAACTTTATTCTATTCTGACGACTCCTTGTATGTACTTTTCTGTTAATAATTTTTAGCGTCTCTCAAACGAAAAGTGCGAAACAAAATGGGGAAAACCCGAAAAAAGGACAAAAAACTAACCAAAAACAAAAAATGCTCTGCACAAAATATACACTTCGGTTAATGTAAATTTTGCATTCAGTAACAGATACAGTTAGTGTCATTAATATTCGGTTTTATTAAAGAAATAAGTTTAATTGATTCGTCTTAAGCTAAGTGTATATCTTTTTCAACATTTTTTTCTTTTTCATTAATAGTTTATTTAGACACTTGAAAGTTCACATTTGTATTTAGAAGAAAAGAATAACAATATAACAAAAAAAAAAAAAAACTACATTAATTCAGGTAGCATAAAATATTCTAATACATTAGAAAAATGGTTTTATATAAAATTCAGTATTTTGTTAGATAACCCTTTTGTTTTATAACTTCACTTATACGGTTTGACATGTTTTTTACTATTTTAGCTGTATAAGCTGCAGGAATCCCATCTTCTTGAAGCCGCAATTTCAAGTCTTCAATGGATGTTATTTTGTAGTTGCGGATTCGCCGGTCCAGCTCATCCCATAAATTCTCAATCGGATTGAGGTCTGGGGATTGTGCAGGTGGATGGAGAACTTTAGGGCAGTTATAGAGCAACCATTCTGAAATTAAACGCGACTTGTGCTTTGGGTCGTTATCTTGGTAGAATATAAAAGAATCTAAAACGCCCAGCTTATTTGCACTTTCTTTCAAATTTTGACGGAGGATATTCAAATATGATTCCTTATTCATAATTCCACTGATAAAAACTAATTTTGCCGTCCCTTTAGCTCCCATACAACCCCACACCATAACATGTCCATTTCCATGTTTTACGGTTGGTTTCAAATTCTGTGGTTGTAGCTCCACATTTGGCTTCCGCCACACCATTACACGCCCATCGGATCCAAATACGTTATACTTGCTCTCGTCCGCAAATATAACGTCATCCCACCAAGTTTCAGGCTTCTCAATGTACTCCCTGGCAAAACTCAAACGAGCTTTTCGGTAGCGTAAATTAACCAATGTCTTACGACGTGCTACTCGGCCATGAAAACCTTTTTTTCTTATGGTTCTTCGTATAGTAGATGCAGATATTTTCTTTTTAAACTCATTGAGCACCTCTGTGACTAATTTGGAAGCACTTAAGCATGGGTTAGATTTTATTTTTCGCACAATTGGACTTTCTTTTATTAAAACGTATCTCTATATTGCTGGAAAAGTAGCTGAATAACATGTTTTTTTGCAAATAGCATATAAATAGGGGAAAAACCGATTATTAGTGGCGCTTAGTAAACAGGGTTAACAAACTTTGATCGATTTATCACGGTTGCTGTGTTACCATAGAGCCATTTTTTCCATATATTTGAATACTCATACTGACAACATTCATTTAAGTTTTTGCTATTCTTCTGATTACCTATCCATTTCGCTAATGCCAGGGTGTTATTATCGATAAACTTAAAAACCGAATATAAATGACACTAACTGCAGTTTAAAGTTAATAAATAAAAGCTCACTTAAAGTTGGTTACTACTATCTTAGCTATCATTTTTTCCTTTTTATAGACTTTAAACAAATATACAAACATTAATCTGTATACGTAAAAGAGGACTATCAAATGCGTTGTAATTGTTGTTATCTGAAATGCGCCAACCGATTTTAATAGTCAATACCAAGGTTTTTATGTATATGTGGTTTTTGTATGTCCATTGGCTCTTGAGTTATTGACGTTAGAGTGAAATCCTTTGTATTGCATAAGTTTTCCTTGAAAATGAAATTTTTTACAACATGTAAACTTTGTGTGAGTTAGTTAGTTATTTAAAACTATGTATGGGAAAAGCCTACGTAGAAAGCTTTCATTTAGTGTGTATTTATATGTTTATACCTTAAAAACGGTAATAGTAAGAGTCGTTTAATTTTGCCCAAATAACTTTGTGGTCAATACAATTTATTACTCATAAACTTTGGCCGAATGGGATAAGTAGGAGTAGTATCTCGCATACAAATATTGATGTTTGTATATCTTTAGAGCGGTAATAGTGAAAGGTTCTAAATTTGTTATAATTAAATAAGTGGATGTGGCATCTCCCATACAAATTAAATATTGATTTTTGTATATCTAGAGACCGATTAGAATGGAATGTTCAGAATTTGGTCTAAATGACTTCTTAGATAGTACAAACCATCAGTTAAAAAGTGGGCGGAATCGCATAAGTTATCGCGATACCTACCATATAAATTAAATAATGATTTTGTATACCTATCTTAAGAATGATTAAAGTTGAAGTTTCTAAATTTGGTTTAAATAACTTGGCAGTCAATACAAGCCATCATTTAAATAAAGTGGAATTTTGATTGTGTGGAGATGGGTAACGTTTAAGGCTTTCTTTGTTCTTATTTGCTTATTTATTTATTTAAATCTTTAAATACAGCACAACAAGACATAGGGTCTTACATTATAGTATATTAGTACTGGGATAATGACACTATTATCTGAACGTTTATTTTACAACAATAGAAATAGAGAAGAAAAATAAAAAATTTAATTTTATAATAACAATTATTTAAGAATCAAAAATTAAGTAATTACATATGTATTTATTTAATCTCTATAGTTTAAAGTGGCAAAAAATTGCCTTCCTAAATTGCATTGCATTGCTTAAAATTTGAATAGAAGGAGGAAGTTGGTTCCAAAATCTTATCGCATTAACAAAATAGTGTCTTTCGGATATGAGTTTACGATACTTTATCGTATTTAGTCAATTTCCTCGATTTAATCTAGAGAACTCAATTCTATCGTAAAGGTATTTAGGCTGTTTGAATATATCATCTAGAATTCGACATTTTATTAAGTTATCTAACCATACATTAGGAATCAGATTTGAGAGGTCCGTTATGTGGCTATACGGTTTTCGTTTATATCTTGCAATGTTGTTAAATGCCACATTAAGCTTTTGTTTACTAATTGAATCCAAGCCAGCAAATAGCTCACAAACATACAAAAGCGTGGGGAGTATATATGTGTTTGCTAGGAGTATGCGAATTTTAAGTGGTGTAAAATATTGCGTCTTCCAAAGGTTTCTCAACAAGATCTGTGTTTTTCCACATATTTCATTTATATGATTTGATAATAATAATAAAATAATACCAAGATTTTTTGCTTGACGAGTCCCCAACAATTAAAAAGGGTAAAGGATATACAACGTTTTTAGGTTTACCGATAACAATACATTTTTATTTGCTAGCATTAATGTATAGCCCATTTGTAAACACTATCGAGATTATCATTTATTTTACGTATATAGTTATTAATTTCCGATGGTAGGCAACTGATATAAAGTTGTACATCGTCAGCAATATTTAACTTGGCATGGTAAATCGTTTGAGTATATTGTGTACAATAATGAGCCTAAAACCAATCCTTACGGTATTCCTCTGATTACAGCACAATCATTGAATTTCTCCTGGCGAGAGTGTACTGATTGAATTCTATTGCTCAAATATGATGATATTAATTTTGTTGTAGTTGTGGGAAAGTAAAACGAATTTCTTAGTTTATGGTCAACCGTATCGAACGAGCTGAGTGGTCAAGAAGGACCAGAAAGGTGATAATGTTCTTGTCTAACTTGGATCTTATCTCAGATATCTATTAATGCGGTGACGCAGCTGTGTTTGGGTCTGAATCAATGATTCAAATACATTGGACAAAAACGGAAGTATAGCAAATGGTATAAAACTCTTATCTGCCTTAGGAATGGGTACAATCTTGGAGTGCTTCCACATTAAAGGAAATTCAGATGTTGTTATAATTGTATTGAAAAAATTAAATAGGTATTTTGGGATATATCTCAAAATGATCTTAATAAATTTAGGATTTATTTCATCGTACCCAACGGATTCTGAACTGATGCTATGGAAGGCAATAATAATATCGTCCATCGAAGCGTTTTGAAATTCAAAGCCCGTCGTTTGTTGATTAATGGTGTCATAGAAGTCAATATCAGCAACTGGTTTTGGTATATTTGTAAACTCATAATTCAATTGATTAACATCAATAATCTTATCAACTTCATTGTTTCTACAAACTACACCCATATTACGTATTTCCTTCCATTTCTCTTCCGAAGAAACAGCAGATTTAAATTTATTTTCACAATGTTTATATTTTTCAAATCTAATTTTTAAGTTTACTCTTCTTCTACACATTTTATAGCAGTTTTCAACTAAACAGTTTTATATCTTTTCCATCGATTATACGCATGGTTTCTCCCATTTATTAAATGCATGATTTCATTTGTAAACCATGGTTTATTCATTGGCGTAATCGTCTTAGTCTTGGTGATAACATATTTTTCATACAAATATTGGATGTTAGAATGAAGGAAAGTTGCCTGTTCGTCTACAGCTGGCATACAGAAAATGTTATACCAGGGTAAGGAAAGTAATTCAGCTTCCAATGAAGACATATTTATGTTATTAAAATCTATGTAATGTATTTTTTGTTCTTTAAGTTTCGTTTTAAAATTATATGATAAATAAATAAGATCGTGCCTAGAAAAAAGAGAAGCTGATAGTTGTTCATATAGAAGTATTTTATTACGGTTACTAACAAAGTAGAGGTCTAGTAATGTTCTTGCAGTAGAAGAAAAGTGTGTACTCATATCTTGCATAAGGCTTTTACGAGTATCATTTCTAATATTTGAGTTGAAATCACCCGCCAAAACAATATCAGTGTATTCAAGAGTGAGTGAAGACAAATAGTTTATTAATGTGAGGTCTGTATATTGTTCCAAGTAATAATTTTTGATTATCAATATATAATTCAATAAATAAATGTCCAGTATTCGGTAAGTCGCCATGTTTAACCAGGATTGCATTGAAATTGAAGACAAATTGTCAATCGTACGTAAATAGTAACACCTCCGCCATGTGATTTTCTATCTGAGCGATACATGCGATATACTTCCAACTTGTATATATTATCCTGTATATGAGCATTGAATCATGTTTCCGATACACATATTATATCCATTCTAGAGTTCTCAAAGATAAAACGAAACTCATAAATTTTGTTGTTAAGACTTTGTACGTTAAAATCACTGATGTTAAGACCAGAAGTTCTTTTGGAGAGTATCCGAATCATGTTAAAAAGACTATCTTTAGAACCATCCCTCTATCTATGCACATCAATCAAAAAGAAGATACAACACAAAAGCTCCCAGCAACGCGGAAGAGGATTAATCTAGTTTTTATATATAGGATAAGATAGTTTGAAAAACAAACTTTGTTATAAGGATTTCTTCGTATTTCTTAAAATTTCGTTATACAAAGGTTTCACATGCATATACATACATACGTACTACATGTAACGAATCAATAGGTTTTTGCCATCCTCTTAAGATTCGTTATATTGAAATTTCACGGTATATGGACAAATAAATAATCAGTAATGAGTTATTTTTTAAACATATGTATTTAAATTTAAGATGAATGAAGTGTAACACTATTGGTCAGCACTGTAAATAATTATTAAAAAATTCTTAGAATTTTTAAATTTATTAATCATATGTTAGAACAATTTAGAGTTCAGGATATACAAGTCATTATAATTAGATTTAAATAATTTTTGAAGGACCCTTGAGCAAATTCAGAAACTTCCGTTTTAAATATTCTCAAGGGATACAAAAATTATTATTCACTTTGGGAGATATTCTGCCCATTTGTTGACTGCTGATTTGTGTTGATTACGAACCTCTTTGGACAAAATATCTTACTGTTACCATTTAGAAGATACAGACAAATAAATAATTCTATGACCTATAAAAAATACTCAGTGAAAGTGAACATTTCCAATTCATGTATTGGTTTGCAAATCGGTTGAGTAC
The DNA here is from genome assembly GCA_023159175.1 of Wohlfahrtia magnifica. Classification (NCBI taxonomy): domain Eukaryota; kingdom Metazoa; phylum Arthropoda; class Insecta; order Diptera; family Sarcophagidae; genus Wohlfahrtia; species Wohlfahrtia magnifica. The sequence continues at coordinate 244,714 of JAKWBJ010000092.1, read as the reverse complement.
TTATTGAGTTATTAAATCACGAACATATAACAACTTGTTTTTATAAATTAGTTGTAGACATATTAAACAAATGTGCATTATCAAAATTTAGTTAGACAAAATACTGTGAATGTAAAGTATTAGTTTAACAATAATTATCATTTTAGTTAACTAATAATTAAGCAAACGCTGTGAATTTTCGCATAAAAGGAGCTAATGAACCCAACTCTATTTTATATTATCATATACACAGTTTATAAAAAATCGTTTCTATAACGTTAGTCTGTTCCAGAAATTTTCAATCATGTCACCTTTACCCTAGAAATTAATAATGACCACGCGTTTGAAGTTTAAAATAAAAAAAGCCGATATTTTCAAAACTCTCCGCCTGCTCTGGATTAGTCCCATGTTCATTTATAGGTGCATAAAAGGAGACTGGATACATAAAGGGCCGTCTACATGCAGTTAAGAGGCAGTAATCCATCAAGAACTCAACGAAACCCTTTTTGGAAATAGAAAATCATGACTCGTGAGATGAATATCATGCAAGACTTTGTAAGTCGGACATTTATTAATTGGATCTTTACAGAATTTGTTGCAAAAATCAAAACGTCGTTTGCTGATGTACGCTTAAACTTGCACAGAAAAATCCTATTTACAGATAAAAAAAATTTTTGTCATACAGTTAAAATTTAACAAACATAATCATACGGTGCGTAAGCGGTTATCTAATAACCCATCTGAGCTTATCTAAAGAGTGGAAAAGGATCATTATTAAGCTGCTGTCATGTTTGAGTGATGTGTCTCTTACAACGCAGTCACCCCTTGCCGACTATTGACGAGTTGTTTCGTAAACTGGTTAGCGGTACAAAATATTCAAAAATCAACCTTACAAAAGCGTATTTGCAGTTAGAGGTGCATCCAAGTGATAGACACTTACAAACATTAAGCATTCATAGGGGCTTTTATCAACCAACCCGATTGATGTTTGGAGTTGCTAGTGTACCAGCCAAATGGCAACGGTCAGTAGACCAGTTGTTTTGTAGTATACCAGTCTTTTTAGCTGACATCAAAATTACCACCCCAAATAATGAAAGCCATGTACGTCGCATTGATGAGGTATTAAAAACCCGAGCTTATGAAAGATTGTGAACTTAATAAAGATGGCATTTGACGTATGAAGTGCAAAGTTGATGCCATTCAGCAAATGAAAAAGCCTGTTAGTAAAGATGATGCTCGAGCGTCTATGGACCTAGTCAACTACTATGGTCGAATCGTAAAAAGTTTAAGCGATATAGTTTAAAATGTGACAACGCTTTTAGTGAAATTAAAAAACAAATGCAGTCAGATACAATTTTGGCTCATTATAATCCAAAACGACCCGTCTTACTAGTTTTAGACGCAAGTCCTATTGGTGTGGGGGTTGTTCTAAGTCATATTTATGATGATGGTTCTGAGAGACCGATTATTCCCAAGTAGATAAAGTGGCCTACGCAATTATTTTTAGTATACGTAAGTTCTATCAGTATTTATAAAGAAAAAGTTTACTCTTTTTACAGATTATCGGGCGATATCCCAAATATTTTCTCCTGACAAGGGATTGTCAACAGTGTCTTCTATGCGTATGCAGCATTAAGCTTTGTTTTTGGAACAGTTTGTTCACAGTTCACAGCTGTTTAGTCCTGAAACGTAAAACTTCACTGAAGAAGTTTACGTCGTAGAAGAGTCAATTATTGATAATTTTTCTGTAACAGCAAACGAACTAAAAATTGAAACAAAATCTGATAACGAAATAGAGTGTTTAAAATTTGGTCGTGATTGTGATAATAAAGATCGGTATGGAATCCCACAAGTAGAATTTAGTTTTAGTCTTCTAAGAGGTATGTGTGTGTACAATTCCAACATATTGCGTAATAAACTGTTAGAAAAATTGCATAACGCTCATTTCGGTATGTCAAGAATAAAAAGTTTTGCAAGAGCTTACGTATGGTGGAACAACATTGATAAAGATATTAAAAGATTGGTCACACGTGTATGGGGAATGCCTAGTAAATCGTTTGAAATAGTGCACGCCGATTATGACGAACCTGTGTTGGGGATGTATTTGCTTGTCTTGATCGATGTGTACACTTAATGGTCAAAAATACATATAGTCCCTAACATGACAACAGAAACTAATTACAATCTAAAAGTGCATGGAAATCTTTTCAACATTCGGCATACCAAAAGATTTCGTGAGCGACCATGGTCGAAAATTTAATTCGGCTGAACTCAAAAATATTCTAAATATAAATGGTATCACCGTATCATCCCTCTTCTAACGGTCAAGCCGAGCACTACGTACAAATAATTAAAGTGTACTGCAAATAGTTTAAATGCTGAATTATCAAAGAGATATTATCGTCATCAATGACTATGTTTAATAGGCAAATTAATTCAAAGTTAGACCTGATTTTATCACAAAATAACAACACCTACAACCACATTCTGTCTACAAAAAAATTTTGGGTGGGTGGAAAGGTCGCAGCACGTGATTACCTCAAAAAAGTCAAATTGCGTTTTAGGGTAATAAACGAAATAGTAGATGAGTTGCATTACAACGCAAAACTTGATGGTGGTAGAACAAGGAAGAGGCATGTTGACCAAATATGTAATGTAGGAGAGGACTTTAAGAAAATATAAACATCTCAAATACATCAACCAATAATCAACTTCCTCAACCAATACCTAGTATTCCAAAGCAATATTTGAACAGCACAACAACATGCTACAATAGCCATTAAACAAGAAAATTATCAACATTAGATCCAAAAATTCATCCTACTACAGATAATGAGCCTTTTACTACAAAAGCTATCCAAGTCGAAGCTGGTGGTGAGACCTTACGTCGATCTAAAAGAGAGCGAAGGAAGCTAAAAAATTAATATTAAATTTATCTCAAATAAACATTTTATTGCTTTTTGTTTTCTTTTCATTAAATTTACATTTGAATAAATTAGTGATTTTATTAATTGGTAAATAATATATTAATTAATAATAATGTTTTGAAATGTATAATATTTTGAATACAAAATTAGTGGAGAGAGAAGTGTCGTATTCACGTACAAATGTAACTGTTTACACATACAGATGAACTAGATTAGTAAATAATGTAATAGATAATTAAATAAAAAAACCGTTTGAAATTTTGCCAAATTTATTTTTTGTTGTGAAGTACAATTGTTCCGGTTAGAAATGAAATATTATTTCATTCATGTGGCTGCCGCGGCTGGCCTCATAGTACCCCATTCGATGGGACAAATTTTATTTGGGAAATTTAAGTTAAAATTTTTTCAATATATATGTACTGTACCGAAAAAAGTGGGTTAATTTTTTTGTCGGCTAATTTAATTTTGAGCTAACAAAATTATACCGGACTGGTATTTATTGGAAAAGAAAATGTTGAAATGTTAAAAGTTGAAAAATATTAAACACTTACTTTCCAGCGATGAAAATATGTTGCCCGCCAAAAGATGGACTTGCCTGTTGACGCAAAAATAGAACTTTAACAAACAATGATAATATGTGTATATTTGTTAATATATTTAATATAATTGATAAACATATTTAATTCAATCATTTTGTCCATTTTGTGCGGTAAATTTGAAAACATTTTTTATAACTTGAGAAGCACAAATTTAGTTCATACTTAGTGCAAAACATTTGTGTTTCCGACTTACATTTTGCATTTTGCACATTTTTTTACCACTCTGTTCCAAAATATCAGGCATATGTCTAACTCCATCAAAGCGGATGTCCTTTGGTGGATCATAATATTATTTTACTCTCTTTGCTTGTGAGCATTGGTTTTGAGGTCTTCCAGCAGTTTTTTTTTTACGGAATTACTTGTATAACGGCAAAGTACATCCGCAATATCAATACGAAAGTCTGGTAGTTTTATATGAAAGGTAGCGTTGCAATCAATTCCATGAATGCGTTTAAAAAGGAGATATGAATTTAACAATGATGTATTAGATGATAAAAAAGACCTAAAGTCAATTTCTGCGTTTTCATTCTAATAAGCCCTAGTAAGCTGTCCATTAAATCAGTGCCACCCATATAACAATTATATTCTCTAATTATATTGGGGCGGTCTACTTCAAAGTAGGATTTACTTTTCAGATTTCGAATTTGAATGGCTTAATCCCAGCATAAGTGGGTACTAACTGCACAACTTTTGTGTCCTTCCATTCAACACAAGAAATATCAACACCAAAAGCACAGCCAACAAATTCCTCTGAGAACCCACGTTCCTTGTTTTTTAAGTCCACTTCTTTTGTCAGTTTGCAGTTGGGTATTCTATCTAATCGAACAGTTTCCAAAGCAATAAATACTTCTACTTCGCAATAAACTATAATATATGATTTTTGAAATCATTGGCTGTTACTTCTAAGTCATTGGCTGTTACTTCTAAGATATTTTCTAATTAAAAAAAATGATTTGATGTCATTAACTCTCAAAACTCGGATATCGGTACACAGACATGTATATTAAAATTCCAATGTATTTTTTTAACTAGTGCTTATTTCGTGAATGGTAACACTTAGCTCATGTTTGATTTGACAGATAATTAGTTTTATCCTTTCGCTGAATGAATATGGTTGTGTATACGCTTGAACAACGCTGGAAATTTCGACATTACTTTGCAAATCATGGTAATGTTGTAGAATGAAAAAAAGAAAAAAATCATCTTTTCAGATGAAGCTCATTTTGATCTTGGCGGGTATGTAAACAAGTAAAATTGTTGCATTTGGGGCACAGAAAACCCGCACACATACATTGAAAAGCCGATACACCTAAGACGAGTCACCGTTTGGTGTGGATTTTTGTCCAGAGGCATAATTGGGCCATTTTTCTTTGAAAATGAGCAAGGAGTGTCCGTTACAGTCAATGTTCACAAAAATTGAAGAGGAAGATATTAGCAACATTTGGTTTCAACAGGACGGCGCTACGTGCCACACAGCCGAAGCTACACTCGATGTTTCGTGCCATGTTTTTGAAGATCGCATTATCAGCCGCAGAGCTGATGTCGTTTAGCCACCTCGGAGCTGGATTTGACACCGTTGGACTATTATTTGTGGGGTGCCGTCAAAGATAAGTGTTACGCCAACAAGCCAGAGATAATTGACGCTTTAAAGGACAATATTCGTGAAGCCATTGGTGAAATACAGCTGCACACAATCGATAATGTGCTTAAAAATTGGACCGATCGTGTAGGCTACTGCATGACCAGCCGAGGCAGCCATTTGAATGAAATTATTTTCCGTTATTAACAGGAAGGATTGTACTTTCAAATAAAAGAAGAAATTTGAGAAAATATTTAGTAGTTTTTTTTTATAGCATTTTCAAAAAAAAAAAATTTATTTGGCGGACCCTTTACTTGTTGTCAAATTAAAATTAGTGGACACGTCTTGTTGCGTTGCATAGAGCAATTTCTTTCAACAAATCTTCATCGAAAAAATACGTAATACAACGGATGGGCGTATTAAATTCACTAAATTTTTGTGGTAATTGTCTGTCTCTTTGAAAAATTATATCTTTTCTTTCAATTTCCAGATACTCGTATTTTTTTCTCCATACAATGTTTTTAAATTCTAAATATTGTGGAGAAATATCTTTAACGTTTCCACTAAGTCCACTAGTATTGTATGCAACTGTGCTTTCACCATTTTCTATCCTTGATAATGGAGATGTTGCTTTCTTTGCTATTGTCTTTTTATGGGTTGTCGGTATTAATATGTTGTTGGATTCTATCACTGTCTGCTGCTGCAATTGGTTTTTCGCTACTGACATACGATTGTGTACTTTTTTTCAGTTCTTTAACATCCATTAGAGCAAAATCTTCATCTGATAATGTAAAATCTGGTTATTCCAAGACATCATCCACTAAATCAGTATTATCATCGGAGTCTGAGTCAAGAGTTCTTCAATCTCCTCATCACTCATTTTCGAAAAATTTAATATTTTTCTTCGTTGGAACATTTTTAGAGACACTTATAACTGAAACTGGTAAATTTATATAAAAAAAGGAATAGGTGTATCAAACTAAATATATATGCAAAATGAGTCGGTAGCCAGTAGGTCAGCCTTTAGGCGGATTCTAATTTTTACAGATAAAAAGCTCAGTTTTGCAAAAACTCTGGATAAATAAAACACTAAACTCAAATTAAACATACTAACCTATAAAAAAAATAAATTTATCGTTTATTAATTTCTAATGAAAATATTTTTTATTTTATTTTTTTAAAGTTTCACTTTAATCAAAAATAATTAAATTAAGCGCTTTGTCTAGAAATATGACTTTACGGATCGAAAGATCAAATCCAAAAGACAAATGCTTGTTGTTCTTTGTCATAATAAGCAAATTGTCTGTTTCTCTACACATATTTACCGTTATAACGGAACGTCTAAAAAAAAATCAGCATAGTAACGCAAACAATATACCCCGCCCTTTTTTAATGTTAAAAACGTTATTGATAATAATGGTAAATGGGGGGGTCACTTGAGCAACGAAATTTTTATTTTTTAACCGAAACCTATTTGTAGTAAACTTAAAGAAAAATATTTTTAATATCTGAAAAAAAGTCTTTTTTCACTCAAATTTAAATGATACCTAAATTTTGGACACACTATATAATAAATTAAATTTACTTTCTTTACTGTGAATAAAGATAAATTTCAATCATCAAATTTAAAAACAAGCCTGAAAGAGAGTTTTACCTATGTAAATCAGAAACAATTTTTGAAAAAGAGCTTAATACATGCGCAAACATAATTATTTCTATAGAAAAAAAGAGTGATACTCTTTTTATTTAACCTCCAGATAATATTAAGTTTTATTCGAAACTAATTACATAAGTTATAAAATATATTCAGATAAATTTTCAAAACTAAAATTTATTCGTAAATAATATCTTGTGTATTAATATTTTGTTTTGATATTTAAGTTTATTTTTACATATTGTTAGACTTAAATTTTAAATTAACTACAATAAGGGCCATTATTACAACTTGCGTTTAACTAAAGGCAGTATTTTTACGCGCAGGTAATTTGTTTTTCATTATTATAAGTATAAAATAAGGTAAAAGTAAGCGTAAAGCTAAAGGGAAATTCATACTACCTGTAACTTTTAAAGTTAAGTTTATGTTTGAACTTGCCATATATATTAAAGTCCTGCACATGTTGATCTATACAACATTGCAACAAGTGTCACATCATGCAATTGTCATGTCATGTAATATCTTTCAAACATGTTCGGCAACGACATATCGAGACAACGTAGAATAAGTTGGAATCCATTATATGCATTGGTTTTGTACTAATTTTGTACACAATGGCTGACTCTGGAGTTAGCAACATTGTTTTTATTGACGACTTAATGGATAAAAATATGCAGCTAAGCATATTAAAAGATAATTTGTTGAAAAGTGCTTATGCTTTGGGTATACGCAATCATTTTCGGTATCATTAGAATTATTGCCCGAAACACATATCAATGATTTTAAAGTCATGATTGATATGGAACTAAATGAATGTTTCTTAAATACACTCTAATTAAACGTGACAAAATATTTTTGGGCAATTTTGAACTTGGGAATACCAAAGAAGCCGATTACTAATGATTTAATTTAAAAACTGCACTGGTCGAAGGGTGGAGCAAGACTACCGCGAAACTACCCAAAAAATGGTTATATCGACGGAAAATCGTCTTAAAGATGTAATTAAACAAAAAGAAGGTCACACTAAAATACTAAACCATGTTCCATATATGTTTTTTCCAAGACTGCTGACAATTTTTAAATTTAAAAAAAAAATTTAAAATTACTTTAACAAATATTTAAAGAGATGAATATATAATTTTATTTAAACAAAGAAGTATTAAAAAAAATTGTGCGTTTAAATCTTTTTGATATCATTCTTAGTTTTGATGCTGCAAACGTTCAAAGTTATGTTTTGAATGGACACGAAATAAGCTGTGAGCCACTGTATCTAAAAACGCAAAATAATTTCACTAAAAAATAATAGCTTACAGATAGGATGTTTATTATGTTGTTGCCGTTTTGAAAATACAGTAAGGCATCGATTATCCGTATTGATCTGGATCGGAAGCATTCTGAATAATATGGTAGTTATGTTATGATGAAATATATTGACATAACAATCATATTTTGGGCGTAAAATTTGCAACACCCAAAAAAAATTTGAGCCCGATGAAAAAAACTGAAAACGGATTTGAATTCAGTGCATCAAAATCATTATATTCCATATAGTTTTTCATAAAGGCTTTTTTTGCTGTAGATCAGTGTTATTATTAGTTTTTTGTGCTACTCACCATCGGTACCTTCTTGTAGGTTAAATTCAAGAGATTTTATTTTAACTTATGTGTGAAACCAAAAATTTTCATTGCTTTTATTGAAAATGTTTAAAGACGACATATCATTACATTTTTGTTATTAATATGTAATAATATTAGAAGCAAAATTTAAAGTATACTTAAGGAATTCGACTACGAGTTAAACGAAAATATCTGTATTGTAACTGACAGATATGAAATCAGCTTTTAATCATGATGAAAGTGTTTTTTGTATCAAACATCTGATAAACAATGTCCTTGAACATGCAATATCTGATACAGCTGAAGTCAATGTAATTGTTAAACCTTGCACCAAGCTTGTTAAATACTTTAAAAAGACAACAATACGCCAATGCGATGGAACACTGTATTTTATTTATTAAAATCGATAGAGGTGAACTTGGTTTAAATAACACCGATCCTTCAGGAAAAACAGGTGACTGCAAAATTGACAAATATTAATATATATAACTTATATAAAAAAATAGATTTTAAAACCCTTTGACACAACTTTTAGAAGGAGAAATATGTATATCCGCAAATAAAAACGCTCAAAAAAGTGGCCATGGTAAATCATCAAAAAGATTCAGATGTTATTAAAAAATTTAAGGAACAATTTTTTTTATATGGAGTCTGTGACTGATGCAAACATAAAGGATTTTTATAAAATTGCACTTTTTATTTCCACCGGCGAACAAACTTCAACATTTTTTGGAATGCGAAAAATGTAGTAGCCGAGAACAATGCATACATATGTTAGGAAATTACAAAAATGCATCAAATATTTCAGACACAACAATAAATTCTGTCAATTCTGATAATGATCCTTTTAAAGATATTCTACAAGTTGTATTAGCACCCGACTACGATTACCAAGTTCAGAATGAAATTTTAAGGTATGAGAGGCAATCAGTATTATACCTCAAAGAAATTTAACCCATTAGAGTGGTAGGAAGCCCATAAAGGAGAATATCCTCTGCTTTTTAAGTAAAGCTGTTTTCTACTAGCCACACCAGCTAGCTCCGCTTCACCTGAAAGGCTCTTCTCAAAGGACGGCACTTGTAGTCTGAATAAAGGTCCGTACTAGGTAAAAATCCAGTAAGTGTAAGCCAAATAAAGTTTTTACACAGCAATTTGAACTTAAATACTATGCATAATAACAAACATCAGCACTAATTAAATATACCCTGTAACACGAATACGAATAAATAATAAATAAATTTTAAAATAAAATAAATACAAAAATTAAATAAATAAAATTGACTTTGCTTTGTTTTTTTCTTTTTTTGATAAATAAAACAATAAGAATTATTTAATTAAACTTTAGGTAGTTTATATCTATCAATAATAGTAGTACGAGTATTTGTTTTCGATATTTCGCTATTACTTTGTGTAGCATCCTCAAGAAATAATTTTATTATTTAATACAGGGTGAGCAAATTTGAGACTAGGAAGTAAATTGGCTGTCAGATGATGAAATATCAAGAACTGAGCTGTTAACCTTTGACACTTATTTAGTAAAAATTGGAACACTACACTCTTTTAACTATGGAACGTTACACTCTTGAACAAAGCATTTTAATTATGAAAGTTTACTATCAAAATGGTGAAGATTTTACTGCAAAGTGTTGAAAATGAGCCTGGAACATCAACTCGTCGAAGTTCGCAACAATTTGGCATCATCAGAGGAACTTTGCGCAACATTTTGCATAAAGATCTTGATCTTCTGTTTATAAAGTTCAACACGTTCAAAAATTAAAGCCAGCCGACCATTGTTTGCGTCAAAAGTTTGTGAATTGGCTGTTTGAAAAACTGAACGAAAACAACGCATTTTTCAATAAAATCGTATTTAGTGATGAGGCCCATTTTCAAGGCGGTTATGTAAACAAACAAAATTGTCGCATATGGAGCTCACAAAATCCACAAACAGTCCTCAAAAAACCATTACATCCAACGAAAGTGACCGTATCGTGCGGTTTGTTGCTATGCGGCATCATCGGCCCGTATTTTTTTTTTCGAAAATGAGCAAAAAACGCCGTCACCGTGAATTCTCTGTGCTACCAGACCATGATAACTAATTTTTTGTGGCCATAATTGGCTAATGTTGACATCAGTGACCTTTGGTTTCAGCAGGACGGCGCCACAAGCCACACAGTCAGCCAAACAATTCAGTTATTTGTCGATTTGGCGATGTCATAGGCCGCTTCGTTCTTGTGACTTAAAGCCGCTGGATTATTTTCTCTGGGGCCATTTGAAAGACCGGGCTTACGTGAACAAACACCTGACAATCTGCAAGATGAAATTCGGCGCTGCATTGACGAGCAAAGCAAAGCTTTGTTACTAAATGTGGTTTAAAATTTTGTGAAAAAATCAGAAGTCTGCCCACGTGCTAGAAGCGGACATTTGCCCAACATCATATTCCATTATTAATTCCCATATTTCTATTTTATATTGGTATGAATAAAACTAAATTCGTCAAAAAAATTTGTTTTTAAGACAATTTAATTCCTAACCTCAAATTTGCCCAACCTTTATTAAAAAATATTAAATATTACCATTATTTTTACTAGTGGACGTAGCCGCTGACACAATCAGCTGTATTCTAAGATCTAACATATATTTCTTATATATAAAACAAGTTTTAAATACGTTAAATAAATTTGCGTTAAATAAATTTCAAATACATTTTTTTACATAAGCCTAAAAATATAAAATAATTTATTCAACAAATTTTTTTTTTTTTTAATTAAAAATATCTTTATATGACAAATAAAAAAAAATACATATACACATACATATCTTCTTTTGTTTTTTATTTGTAGCTACACAAAAAAGTGATTTTTCTGTAAGAATTTTATAGCCGTTTTACTCCCAAAGTACTGGACCGAATAAATAAAATTGAAATTGTGCACATCTCCACAGAAAAGGCTTTAAACCAGACTCCCGCAAAGTGCAACTCTTCTGTTCTGTTTTCACACTTACGTACACACATGCATAGGCAAAATATAAGCAAAAAATAAACAAATAATTAAAGAGAAATCAAATGGAAAAATACAGTGCAAAATCGCCTAAGTAAGAGCTCTCAAATTACTAATACAATTGTAAAATGCATTAATATTAGTTTATATTTTATTTTTTTTATTGCTTAATTATTGCTTTATTAAATGTAACTAAAAAAATTTGAAAACGTTTACTTTTGTTCCTTTAACTTGCATCTAAAGTTTTTGCAATGAGTTCCTCGACTTTCAATGTGAGCGACTGTATATATTATTTTCAATATGGCAACTTCAAATATAAACATGAAAAATAAACATTTACGGCCATATACAAAAAAAATCTAAAAGTAGACTTGTAGTGCACGTAAGTAACCACATACTTTAAGCTTATCAAATATGTGTTAAACAACCCTACATTAGACGCCTTTTGCAACTTCAAAGTACTTTGCAAAGTCTTGAGTTTGTAAGAGAGAAGAGAAAAACGAGAGGGGTGAGTACACACTTTTACGTACTCGTAAAGTTACTTTGTTCTTCGTTCGTATTTATACAGAGTTGTATTTGGTTTGTTTTATTTGCTATTTTCTTTTGTTTGTTATTTCGCATAGTGAAGTTTGTTATATACAAAACCCGATTAAAGAAAACAAAATTTGTCAAAGCAAAACGTGCAGAAGCGATGTAAAGTTTAAAATAAAATGTAAAAGAGCTTGTCGAAGTACTTTGAACGTGCAAAAGGCGTCTTAGCGAATAATTGCTTTACTTAATTTTAAGTTTTCATGCTGGCAGTGCCATAATTTTTTTGTGTCAGCGATACAAATAACTAATGCCACACATATGAGTAGTCGAACTAAAATCCTTTAAATCGAAAAAAATTAAGACAATATTATTGTTGGAATAATAAATACCCAAATAACGAGCTTTGTGTAGTTGTTTTGATTTGATGTACATCACTGAAAGAAAAATGTTTTTATTGTGCTTAAATAAAAAAAATTAGTTTTAAAAGAAAATATTTCGATAATTGGGCCGAATATTATAAAGTGGGTGTATAATTTATATACATAGAGTGGGGTGCAAATCCAAGTGTATGTTTTGTAGTTGCACAAGAAAGTTCCTATATAAACTGTAATACTCAATCAAATAAAACAAATCTTCACACATTTACATCCATACATATGTATGTTTTCATTGTTAAGTCCATTAAAAAACACTAACAAACGGTATGATATTCAAATACTGGAGTGGGAGAAAAACAATGATATAAAAGAATCCTTAGTGAATTTAAACAAATCTGTCCTTTATCATTTTATCTTTTACATTTTATTTTATCTCTTCTGAAAAAATCTTTTAAATATATACGGGTATATTCTGCACATAGGGCAAGAAAACAAAAACTTTATGTACTTTAATAATCTTGTAGTGTACGTCCTTATAACGTAATTTTTTATCCAAAGTGGATATACAAAAAAATAGCTATTTAACATCTCAGTAACTTTCAGATAAAGACATGTGGATTGAACAAATCGTAAGATGTAATAGTTCAACCCCAAAAATTTTGTCGTAACTAATTTTTTGGATTTTGTGATATACGTTAAGATAACTCGGGGCGACGATATCTAAAGAAGCTTGAAATGTATCAAAATCTACTGGTCCGTGGTATCTTATTTTTTTTACTATAAGATCAGAACTTTGTTGGTTTCATGTCATTTTAACCGAGGACTACCGAATAGAAATTCATCGATCAGGGTTGCCGTTGACAATTTCTAAAAAGTGTCATAAAAAGGGTATTTAAGAAAAAAAGGGTGATATAAAGGGTATTTTAAAGTAAAATAGGGTCAAGTTAAAAAAAAAAACGAATTGTAACAGTTAATTATTTACATTAAACTAAAATAAAAGTAATTGTACATACTTAAATTATAAATCAATTTTAAAACTAAAAAACAATTCATAGATATATTCAAGTCTTAGTCATATTATCAGAAAAAGAATTTACTTTAATAAAAAATGTTCATCACCTTTAGAAATACTTACATATTCTATATTTTGTAATTAATTCTTTACTTGGAGTCCATTCTTCCAGCTCCGATTCGAGCAAATTGAGAGAGGAAAGTATGGATTCACCAATTTCTATTTAAAGGTTGTTTGCAAGTTTATTTTTATTCAGTGATAGTTTTGAAAAATTCTTTCAGCGGAAACTATATATATATATGTACATATATATATATATATATATATATATATATATATATATATATATATATATATATATATATATATAATTTGAGTATACAGTCGCACAGAAAAATAAACATACCACTTCCCGAAAACTGGATATTACACAGAACTAAAAGTTTTGGACTTTCAAAAACGATAAAATATAAATCTACGCTTTTGTTTAAAGATATATCAGCTTTAAGTTTAACGAAAAATAAGAAATTCAATTTTCTAGACACAGAAAAGTATACATTCTCTCAAGTATTAGGTAACTAATTATCCCCAAAAAATTTTAAAGACTGTTTTATTGTTAATTTATATATTATAGAGCATATTTATTAATTCATTATTTGCTTTTCACTTAAAATACAAATTTTCACTGGAATTATTGTGATATACAGAGCAGTCTTAGAGCCTTGTTTGTTTTTAATTTCAATTTTTTGTATTAGGTGATCCAATTTATCAAATAAATTGTCTGTGAGGCTTATGTCAGGTGATTAATAAGTAGAGTGAAGCCGCTTGGGAACGTTGTATAATAACCAATCCCTTACAATGCTTGCAGTATGCTTTGGATTATTGCCTTGTTGGAAGTACCAGCTTTCAAAAACACTTATTTTATTCACAGATTGCCTCGAATCATATTCGATTAGGTTCGATCCATAATTGTTCAACAAAAACTTAAATGCCAACTCCAGCCGCCAATATGTAACGCTAAACCATAGCGTAACAACCTACATATATACATATATGTTTTATCGTAAGTGTCAAGTGTTTATGTCGGAATATCTAGTTTTTTTAACTTTTTGTTTTCGTCACACTTAAATATAATACGCCTACTTTCATCGCTCAAAAAACATTAGTTTAAAATTCTTGAACATAAAATTTTGATAACCGCGATAATACTATATATGTATGTTAGGCAGTTTTCTTGTGGTTTTCCATATTACTTGATGAAGCCTGTTGCTCATCTATTCTTCTTGATTTAACCACAAGCAAATAAATATATTTTTATACATAAGTTAATATAATTAAATATTTGGGTTTGTATTACTTACTTGTCTCACTTGTAATGGATGGCACCCTGAACTACAAAATTAAATGGAAATCTACTAAAAAATATATACATATGTATGTATAA